>VXAV01002868.1:186998-204430 GCA_013399715.1 Alectura lathami | reverse complement strand
AAAAAAAAGGAAATGTGGGTATTGCAGGGGAGCTATTTGTCCCCTGGTTTATTTGTCCCCACTGTCTCAAGGCATATCACAAGAGAGCATATGTGGCAATGCACTCCTGCTTCATGCAGCCACTTGTGTGTGCTTCCACAGCTCTTATGGGCTTGTGCAGGCAACATAATTATGGTCAGCAGACACAGGCCTCAAAGAAGATGAGCAAAAATAGTGATGAGGAGTAGAGACTGTATATTCCTTGTACAATGGGATTCTGTTGTCATAAGATTAAGTTGCTGAAAGAAAAATTCGCCATTTGTAATCACTCTGTCAATTTCTAGCCTGTGTCAGCAAAGTACTCCTGCAGACTTTTACCTGTTACGCATGCTGAAACAAGTCCTAGTATAGATCAGGGATGGTGGAATGTAAGTAGTATACATCCTTTGTGCTTAGCATGCACATGAAATTAGTTCCATAAATGGAGCACAGTTATTTGCCAGAAGGTGAGGTGGCTGCAGGCTGTCTGTGCTGCTGCTGAAATCGCCTGTACGTACGCAGCAGGACTTTACCCTTCTGTATGATGGCCCTGCAGAGGAAGTGAGATGTAACAAAAGCCCACACCTTTACCTCCGATTCATACCGCCATTCTGACAAAAGGGGCCTGTCCCATTCATATTTGGTTTAATTTCTTAGTGAACAATGTGATTAGCTTTTAGAAATAGAGAAGGAGCCAAGTTTAGATTCATCTGTATACTTATTGCATTTATCTATCATATCTATCATTTCATATACTTCTTAATCCATACTTTGGTTAAGGCATGACAGCTACTTAAGTTTAGAGAGCCCTAGCAGCCCTGGATAGGAAATGAGAAAGAAATGTGCAACTAAAGCTGCAAGGAAGCTTTAAGCAGGCACAATACAACTTCATCCATTTTAATGAAGAGAATCAGAAAAGATTCACTGAGAAGAGAGTGCATAGCACCTCTGTTCCTACTGAAAGTGCCCACATATCCTCCGATGACCGAATGTGTTCAGAACAAAGCTGAACTTGTTACGTCACTTCATTTCCTGCAGCACAAGTTGTTTTTGCTAGAAGTCTGTTAATGCAGTATGGAGTCAGTCCAGCTTTGTTCAGCTTGTGAAATCAGAGCCCGAGGTGGAATAGATGCAGATCATTCTATTTGCCCACATCAGAGATCCATTACAAGATACCTATCTAAGTGAGATACTGGAGAGAGAATTAACCTACTTGAATAACTAGTTTTAACTGCTCCAAATTATAAAGGGTTCCCCCGAAGAAGGGAACTTATGTTTCCCTGGATGACCAATTATACAGCAGTAGAGGGACAACATTCTCATTGTTGTGTTGTAATTTTACTTTCAGTCAGGCTTAATGAATTAACATGCACTGCAGCCTGGTGTGAGGGCTTACAAACAAATATATTGTAGTCACTAAAATAAATGTGACACTATAAAAGCTTGGGGCAGCAGAGGGAAAATTGGTGGACTAAGCTGAGCACTAAGGCTCCTTATCAACAGAGGACAAGGTTTGTTATATTGACAGTAAATAAAAAAGCACCCAGAAACCAGGTAAGCAGCTGAACTGCAGACTGCAATGTAAGCACTTCAAATTCACCAAGGCAAATTCACTTTGCCATCTGAACCACCCATCATCCAATCTTCTCTTACTTGATTTAGAAGCTGAGTAACAGCAGGGTCTTATCTTGGGAAGTCACTCTCAGCTCAGCTGGGGAACAGTATACTGGAAGCTGCATTTTCCTCTATAAATACATTAATTGGAGTCCGTTTTCCTCGCTCAACATGTGCATAACTCGCAACACTAATGGGAGTTATACAGCCTTGTCAGTTTGCTGCAAATATCTTTTCTTTGGATCACCGCAAGCTCAGCTGTCTTTTGTTATGTATACATTCATCAACTTTAAGCAAGATTAGGTTTTTGAGTTTTTTTTTCCTTGAAAATAATTTTCTTACTGTTTCTGTAGTAATACAGAGATTGAGAAGAAATCTCGTATATATAGTTTGAATTAAAAACTTCATTGCTAGCTGTTACAAAAGACAGGACAAGGCATTTGGCTGTTGACTGATACTCATATTTTCAGGACTGACCTTTATGAATTAGAACAGTGAATAAAGAACCTAAGTTTTGGGTTAGAAGATACTGTATGTTAGAAGATACTGTTTGTACCACAGAAATCAGTCCAGCTGTAATGACTTTATAAACTAATGTACTTCTGCATTTTGGATTTTATAGTATATGTGGACCACTAGCAGGATGAAAGAGTGCATGAAAAGACAGATACAGGAAATCTACAGCAAAATACACTGGCATTTATTCTGCTGCAGATTTTACTTCCCAGCCCTTCCATTCAAAAGGGAAGTTGGTTGTTATGTAGAGTCCAAATCAAGCCTGCATACATCTGCCTAGATGAATTTTATGAAATGTGTAGACATTTTACAGTTGTGAATTTCACCCGAAGAACAGAATTTGGCCCATTTTACTCCTCTTTATAAACCTGTTCTTTTCCTGAAATCCCAGAGTTAAATTGTTTCTTAACTGCCTATATTAGCAAAGTTAACCATAAATTACCTTTGTTTATGAGCAACATCCATTTTATGCATATTTCATGTAATAATTTTCCATCTTAGTGAACTTAAGTTCACATTGAAAGGACTTACTATGAATTTGCATATTAAATCTTTTGTAGGAAGTCACTTTTTTTTTTTTTTTTTTTTTCCCCTCTCACTCCCCTTTAAACTCCTCTGGATTAAAATATTTACTTTTATTTAATGTGTGATCAGAGACTCACCTGACCTGCCTCTGCAAGAGATTTGACAACACCCAGGTTAGTATTTTTGTTAGCAAGAAAGCTCTTTGTACAGCTCACCCTGGGAAACTGCCGAACAGCCCATGCTTCAGCTAATAACCAGATTAGTTTTCCCATTTGTCAATTACAACTTCCATGGTGCTTGAATGGTGGAGGAAATTACAGCAAGCAGAAAATGAGCAAAGCAGAAAGGACAGACACTTCAAAAGACAAAGATTTTCTCTGCTATAATTATTTTGCAGCTGCCATTAGCTGATCAGACCTCATTGATAATGTGAGGAAATATCATCTGGGGATGTTAGAACCAAATTAAAAGTTTGCTTTCACATAAAAGCAAACTGGAATCCTAACTTCCATTTGAAAGACAAGCATTGTCTTTAGATGTATAGATGTGGCAGCCACAGTTGTACATAAAAGCTGCAGATATACCTCTGGGAATATGGTATATAGTCTATGACATACAGGCTGTGGACTGAAAGGCTTGCATCACAGGCAGAGTTGCTATTGCAGCCCATTATTAAAGATAACCACATTAGCCATTGTATGATTCTATGATAAGGAATCTGGTGAGGTTTACTTTGAGGCACTCTAGTGACTTTACACTTTGGAGTGAGGACTTGAAATTTGGCAGGAGGATATTCTTTGTTTTGTGCATGGGATTTTTGCTTTCCCTTTGAAAACTTGTGTTAAGCTATCCAAGACAAAAGCTCTGGAGATACTGCAGTTCACACATATGTAGTGAAAACTTGGTAGCATGTATCATCCAGAGCCTCTAATGATTTATCAGTACCTGAATCTCTTGCTGAATCTGGATTTGATTGAACTATCCTTTCACCTGCTCCATTCCTGAGACTTATTGGACCAGGAGAATACTGAAAACTACAGAAAGAAATAGATGGGGGGGATAATTAGGAGAAAACAGAGTTGTCAGGATGGGAGAGAGATGTGGAGAATTTTAATTGCATAAAACTCATGATGAGACTGGAATTATCAGGACGAGTAAATGGGACTTGGGAGAAGAAGAGCTCATGAAGAATTTAAGGTGTGTTTTATCAAAGGCTTGCAGAAATATGGAAGATGTTTTCACAGTTAAGGAAGTTGTTCTGGGGAGCTGAATTCAGCTGCAGATTGTAATGCCAATGCAAACATTTAAACCATATTTTTCAGAAAAGATAATTAATTATGTTGTCCCCAGTCCACATCTAACCAGAGGCTCTTAAGACTGATTTACAGAAGTGCAGTGCAATTTACACTTTATAATAAAAACTACTCCAAAAAAAAAATCAGGCCTTCCATGTCTCAAAGCTTAAATAAATTAGTACTCCCAGCCTAAACATCTCTGCGCTGTTCTCCAGCCATTCTCTCATCTCAACAACGTATAGTAAAAATAATTTAATCCATGTACTGAATGACAAAGATCATATAAAAATAAGATACTCAAGAAAAAGTAGGACTCACATGATAACAACTGCTATTAACAGTGCAGTGAGGGCTCTATAAAAGCCGCTTACCATGCCTGTGCAGTCCTGGGGTAACACTGAGAACGCACCTGCAGCCACATCCTGATGGGCAGTGTTGGAGGCAGTGCTGCTGGTTCCGGCAGTGCTGCTGGTTCCTGCTGTGCTGTGTTTACGTCTTGCCATGTACTATTGCTCAAGATTGGATAGCCATTGCTAAAGCAATGGTCCACAATACCATGTGATCCCTGCAGAGAGACTGCATAACTGGATCAAAAGATGTTGCTAATGAATCTTTGTTATTAGTTGAGAAACCACAGGCATTAGAAAAAGATCTGACAAGTACTTTTAGGTTTCCTTCTTCATTCTTCTGCTGGAGAGAGATTCTCCTCTGTTTACCCATCTTCAGGAAATCCTGTAATACCTTCATTAATTACTGAGCTGCTTCATGCCTTCAGCAGCATGATGCTCACAAAAGAAACCTCCTTGTCCTCCTCCAACCCGCAAATTGAAAATCTGAAAGTAGAAATTTGAACCAGAAAAGTGAGAACCATTAGGTCCATCATTGTAAATGTGCAAGCCATGGCCTAAGGGTGATGACTACAAATAAGTGTCACAGATCTATGAGCACATTGCCACATCTATCCTTGTGGGAGAAGAGGCTAAGTCGTCACAAAAGATTTAGAGCTGGAACATTAGGGGCAATCTAATCAACAGCTAAAACAGATATTATATGCGTAAAATACAACACTGACCTTAAAAAAGACAAATATTTTGTTAGTTTTTTTTTGCTTGATTTTGAAAGAGATTTGCCTAGTTTGTTCCCTGCCATTTATTTTGCATTGTCAGCTCTTATTTCATTATGTAACCTTTTCTACAATCTTTGAAAAAACAACTAACATATCCTGGCTGCATACCTTCTGAAAGAGTTTTCCTTCAGGATTATGAGATACCTTCTTACACTCCTTTAAGGGACAGCTTGTAACATGTGCATGCCCAAGTTTGCAAATACAATCATGTGTGAGCCAGAACAGCAGTATTCCAACACGAGGGCAGAGTACCTCACGTGACAGAACCAATGTAAGCGTAAATGTCAGGGGGTGCTGGCATTTTGTGCACAGATGAGTTCATATTCCATGTGGCTGGTTTCTTAAGTAGCAGGGCATGAATCCAGGGTGACTGTGGAAGGCCAGTCAGTACTGCATCTGACCGTGATTTAAATGAGACAGTCATGGTCCAGGAGTTTTTTGCTGATTCTTTATGCTGGGCTAAATTTCAGGTTACTAGGCATAACATGGAAATTATGTTTAGGTTCCTGTCCTTTTCTGATTTCCAGGTGTTCACTGTCAGATTAACGTTAGAGGTAGGTTGCAGGTAAGGTCTTGTATGTATGTGATTTTGTATTGCAGTATGTTAGTTTGAAACTATTGTGGAGTAGCTGTAGAGATTACAGTGCCCATATCACATCTTTGACTCCTGTAAGTTTAGTGATAAGTGTAAGGTACTTTTTTATTGAGATAACAGTGCTATGCTAAGGAGGCTGACATATCAGTAAGCCAAACAAACTCCAAACTCATGCATAAAATAACCCCCCAGTAGCTCTAAAACAGTATTAACAGTAGGCTTTACATTTACCTGTGCAGAAAAAGGCATTCCACACAATGTTAACATTTCATTTGATAAAAGAGCAAGAGCATAAGTGCTGACTGGTTCTGAGTCTGTGCTTTTTCTTTCCTTTCTGTCCTGCCTCTAATGGACATATAATTGGTTAGAGCTGTGTTTATCCCTACAGTGAGCTGGCAAGCCCAGATAACTGTCTAGATTCTTAGATATAAATAGGCATGGATCCAGTGAGTTTGAGGGAGAAATGCTGATTTACCCCAGCTGAAAGCTTGGCCTGTTACATTTCATGATTTATTTATTCTTTTTCCATATGGATCTGTATCTTCCAAATGTATAGATTTAGTACAGCAGATTAAATCTGGCTAACGTATCTTCCATTCTGCAGCAGTGGATAAGACAGAAGGGAAGAGGTTTTCTTCTAGTTAAATAGCTGCTAGGATTTGTCAATGGGACATCTCTGTACTCACAAGTGTGATATATGTCTGTGGACATAAAATTCTAGGGAATAGATGAGAGAGCAGCAAATGCTACTCACACATAAATGCTGTAATTCCTGTGTATTGGTAGAGCTAGTTGTACCTTGCAAGCAGCTTTTTCTGGCAACACTTTACATGATTTTTTAAAACCCAGTTAATAGTATGCTTCCTACCAAACACACAGTCTTTTGGGGGAGATTTTCAGGGTTGACAATTTAAATCCAAAAGTCTTTGCACACATTAACTAAAATTGTAAATAACTGAATTGGTTACAAATACATATGGATGCATGTGAGCAGAATTTGATTTTGTTTTTGTTTTTTCCCTTTCAGACTTTTAAGTTTCCACTGGGGGAAAAAAAAATCTATATATCAAATGGACAAAAAGCAATGTCTGTTACCCTTCTTTTTCTTTACATGGGTTTGAATTACAGAATCATGCCTGCCCAAGGAGATGAGCTGCAGTTTCTGTAGTAGTGACAGGCAGATAGTAACAGACTCTGCCATTGGAGAAACCCAAGATGCTTAGAGTTTACACAGGTGTTGGAGAAAAAAAGTCCAAATAAATAATTCCTGGTGAATGGGAACCCAAGGCTTTTTGGAGGGATGATAGGCATTTATTATTAGTAGTAATGCTATTACTGTCCTGTATGCAGGAGGATTTTAGCTACTGTACCAGAATCGAGTCTGAAATACTTCTAGGTGTTGGGGAAAGGTACAGAAAAGCTGCCCCATGCTGAGCAGGGACCTTTTGTACTCTGTAACTGTCAGATCTGACGGAATGGAAACCACTGAACAGCTCTGTCGTAGCTGAGGTAATGATTCTTGTTGACTGTTTTCCTGTTGCTGCAAAGATAGGAAGAGTCACACTGTGCCTGACATCTAAGGAGATTCCACAAGCAATTTGCCTGAGTCAGCAGGGCCTTTGCTGCTGCCTGCAGATAGAAGGCACAAGCCAGAGCCTGGCTATCTGTGGCACACCTCTGGGGGGGTGCGATGGAGGGAGCCCACGTAGCGCCTAGAAAACAGACCAGATTTCATTATACAGTTTAAATGCCTTATATATAATATATTGTAGTTGTTTTCAGTCCTGCTCAGCTTTTAGAATCCCACTCTTTCCTAACTCTAGCTTGTCACTTCCTTGACTAATCCTCTCTCTAGCTGCCTTAAGTTAACACCTCTTTATTTCAGAAATTGGCTTTTTTAGATTTATACTCCACTAATTGGCTTTTTCACCCTCTGAACCTTTTCTGCTTCCTCCTGCATGCAATTCAGCCTCTTTCACCACCTAATCCCCTCTTTTCACACTTCGATTCCACCATTCTCTTTTTCCTTCTTTTTATTTCCTCCTGAAATGAGCTTGTACTCTTTTGCTACAACCCCTGAGGCTCTAGTGTTAAAAATCTCTGACTTATTTTGTGGCGTTAAAAATTTCTGACTTTCCCTGACTTTCATTATCTGACACTTGCAAAATAGGCTCTGATCCTATGAACATGTGTGGACATGCCAAGCTTAAATTTGAGTGCAATGAGAGTTGTGCCTGTGTTGCCAGCTTTATAGTTTTATACTGAGTTACGTGGTATTTATGATTCTGTTTCTGAAAGCCCAAATACAAGGAGTCCATGTTAAAAACTTCTGCTTCACAGAGGAGAAAAAAAGAGAAGAAACAAGTTGTAGTCCTCCTAGTTGTAGAAGCATATGGAAAATACAAATTATATAAACCTTAGAGTTAGAGGGAAAATAAAAATAACTATTATCAGTATATATTTTAAATCTCTTTGTTGCAATCTCATAATCCTGTTGAAGCAGATATAGTTTTTGACTACCTGCAATGCTGAGCATACAGTCAAACTGTGATTACTTGCACTCACTTATTAAGTTATCATTGGCTTTTTCTAAACAGAAACCAAATAAGTCAGAAAGATGGATTGCCTATACAGTAACAGAACAATGCTGTATCCAGTGTGTACAAAAGATCCAAAGAAAGGAAAACAGAGAACCAAGGCAGTGCTGCTCCAAAGGGATATTTTAGGAACATCTGGTCTTTACTGGAAGAAGCATTTCTCCAAAAATGGAAGAAAAATATCAAACAAAAAAGTAAAATCTTTACATGTATTCAAAAGCAAAACTTTAACGAACAGGCTTTGATCTACAAATGTAATTAGCATTAGAATTAGAGATGGAATGGAGATTTGTCTAAAAGCATTAATTCAAATCCCACGCCTGATTTTTTCTTATCACTGCTGTAATTCTAACAGTGCCTGTGGCAGATTCAGAAACCAGAAGAAAGGGACAAGGGCAGTAGGTCTCCCACTAGCAAAAACATAGGGGGGGGAGTGAGAGAGGCGAAAAAGTGGGAGATGGAATTAATCTATAATATCCCCAACTCAACTCTGTTTTCAATGTATGAATTATTTATCTTTCAATCTCAAAACGCCAATATATCTATATGCGCTGTTACTTTGATCTCATGCCGCTCCCCAGCACTGCAATGCCTAAAATAAGATGTCTGTGGAAACCTGTAGGCTTCAGGTATATTTAAATTGAGTTATAGACCCAAACATCAACTACAAGTTGATTTTGTAAAGTCTGGAACAACCTATTTTCTTGAAGCTGTTCCTCCTTCCAACCGTCTGTCACTGTGTGTGTATGCATTAGGCCACAGCATGCCTGCGGTTACACCTGGGTAAGCCTCCTTGAGTTACCTTAGGTTCCAGGTCTAGCAACAGAGAACTGTTTGGCCTGTTTGTTTGGTAAAACATGAACTGACCTAGAAAGGTTAAAATGGACTCCTTTGTGATGTGTGGTCCTTTGTATTAAGATAGCTAATCAGTGTTTGAAGGGATGTTTAAATTTAGGATTAACCTCTTTCCCTGGTCCTGTGAGCATCAGAGCATACATATGTGCAGACAAAGCTTTTTGTTTAGTCAACAGCAGTGCCTCCTTTGCCTCTTTCAATGGGGAAAGAGAAGGCAGCTATGTACTTTGACTCTTATATCATAGGGCCTCCCAGTTTATCCACATGTGGTTCTAAATAATCTTGTTTCTCCATACTCACCAAATGTTGTAAACGTTTCAGACCTGTGATATTTGTTAAACCTCACAGATTGCATTCGGTCCAAATGATGCCCAGGTCACTGTTCCCAGACAGAAGCCAAAGTTTGGAATCAAACTTACAGCCAATTGTTTTTCTAAATTATGCTCTCCTTAAAATAGAAATAAACACATAATGATACCAGAAAGATTTGGCATTTGTAGTTTTCAAGCCAACTTCTTTATTGTTATTACTATTATTAAAATTACAGTTTCATTTGATCATTTTTACAGTTTTTATCTTTTTTTTTTTTTTTATTTCCTAAGAAAGAAAATAACTTTAGCAGGAACAAAGGCTGAGAGGCTGAGCAAAAGGCAGCCATAAGAGTCTTATCAAAGGCCCAACAGAGTGGGAATAATTATTCACACTCTGTTGGGGGTTCTAGAAAGACCATCTGAGGAAAAGGATCACTCAGTCTTTTCAACATGTGAAATTAAAGAAAACCACTAGAAATTCAGCACGGGGTGCAGAGGGGGGAGTGAAGCAGGGGTAGCTGAGAGGAGGATGCGGCTTCTCCCCTTGCGCTTTGCCCACCCATTAGCTGACCATTGCTCTACTGAGGCCGTGAGTGACTTCAGCCAGAGGCTAACAGCAGAGCTGAGAGCATGGCTGTGTTACAGCCACACTTAACCGAGCTGCTCTTCACTGTCTCCCACTGGTGTGCTCATTGTTTGTTCTGCATATGGAGACAAATATCTAAGCTTTAACTGATCAACCTAATTGCTCAATTTCAAACAGAGATTTCTGTTATCTCCCACACTGGCCCTCATGCTGGAGGAAAGCATCTCTTAAATATTCATGGGACAGCCTCACATTACCCAACCAAAAACTTGCAGTTTTAACCATTTGGCTGCTTCTTTTTTTTTTTTTTTTTTTTTTTTTTAAGTTCACAACTTGTCATAATGATCAATATTGTTTAATTTTTTTGCTGGATGGTCCCATCTGTCTGCAGCCATTTATTATTTCACACTGCCGCTCTCTGAGACAAAGTCCTTCATTTCTCATTTTTTGTGTAAGATATCCCTCACTGGAATCCTGGTGACATGGCCAAAGCACTACAGTAACGCAGCAAACAGTGAGCCCTATAGACTGAGAAGCGTCAGATCATCGCTGTGTTGATGATGTCCCCAGGAGTCAGACAAATCATTTCACCTCCTTACACAAATGGGAAACTGAGGCAGGGAGGTGTGGAGTGATTTTCCCAGGGTCACACAGGAGGTCTGGGCAGAGCAGGAATTTCTATAAAGCTTTGAGAAGTCCAGGGCTGTTATAATGACCACTAAGTCAATTTTGTTTCTTTAAAACAAAACAAAACACAAATAGTCAAAAGCTGTAACTAGGCTAGAAATTTTAAATGCTAATGAGAGTTGAATGAACTCTATCCTTTGGTAAAGCAAGGCCTACCTAACTAACAACTGGAGGCAGCCTTTGGCATATGGGAGTCCTACTCAGAATTCAGGTGTGTTTCCCATTGTGAATTTTCCCTCTGAACCTCCCTGCAGTGTAAAGTGACAAAATGCTGCATTGGGCAAAGCCTGTGACTTTGGAGAGCAGCGTGGTGTGCTGAAGGACCTTGGTGCATGCAGTCAATGTCCAGTTGTCAGTGTCCCTGAAAGGAGCCATGTGCTTGTAGCAGCGTATCAAGAGGATTATTGAAATGATCAGTTTTCTGGTCTTCTGAAAAAGACTGCTTTTACTGAGCGGGCTGATCCCTTCGCACCAGCCATTCAAACAGCTTGCAGTTTGCTAGCTCAGCAATTTGTTCACTCAGTGTTATGTTTAGGAATTATTAATGAGGATTGTAAGTCTTGCTTTATTTTAATGTACAATTGAAGTCAACACTGGCAGGATTTAAATCCCCATTTGGAATGAAAACCTATTATTACTTCTTATTTGCTCAGGAGTAGGTTTTTGCAGTAATTTTGCATTTGGTGTTGTAGTTGGCCTTGTGCCTGAGATTAAGCTGGTGACTGCCTAGACGACACCTCCCCTGCAATTTCAACCACAGAATGCTATTTTTACTCAAAAAATACCTTTCATTCCACCTGAAGTAGCCTTTGAATAAGCACATCTAAAACTAAAGGTGATCTCTCAGTCCCTTGTGTCTGTATTAAGAAGCTGCTTCTTGAATATGTTAAACAAAAGACACTACACAGTTTTCTGGCCTGGGGTTTCAGATATTTGTTGAGAAGCAAGCTAAGGCATTTGGAGATAACCATGTTAATAAAGTGCAGCTTGACTTAATAGATAAAGTACTGACCAAGTCTCTGAGCAACTGCTTCATCTCTGATCATTTTGTAGAGATTAAGAATAGTTTTGTCTCTTTGGGCTTTCACAGAGGTGAAATGTTTTTCCAGAATGTTGGCATGTGGTTGCCAAGTGAAAAGCCCTTTTTCATCTTCTTTTCAAAATGCTTGGGAATGAGTATGATTTGCAATCACTGGAGCATTTCTTGCAGCAGCATGGCTACAGCCTGTCTGTCCTTTAATGAAATGGCAGGGTATTGCCACTCGTGGGATCCCTGGCCAGCCACAGCTGAGCACTTCTGCCTCTGAGTAATGATCAGCCCAAGCAGCCCACTGATCTGAGCCTGTGACCTCTGTGGTCTGGTAGCTATGGAGACTTTATTAGGTAGGTAGAATACTAAGCTCAAGATTTATGTTATATGTAAAAAAAAACCTGAATTCATAAAAAAAGAGCCATGCCAGAGCCTGAAAACAGTCATAGGTTAGGAAAAAATTAACTAGGTGATGTAATCAAGTTACCCACATGTCTAAATTTCACAGACCTAAGGACAAACTGAATCTAAACTGTTCACTGTTTTGTGCCTCATGCTCCATAATATTGTACTATTTTATTTTATGAATTATGCTACTGTCAAGCTGCCAAGGTAGTGACAAATGGTAGGAGACAAAGCAAAACCAGAGATGATTGCTAAAGGTAGAGGATGGAAGCAGAACCACAGGCAGAGCCCAGCGTGCCTCGCTGCTAAATGTCATCTGGCTAGTGCCTCTTCCCCTGAACGGGCTAAATCCTGTTGGATTTGTGTTAGTAAAATTGCAGATCCCCAGCACAAAATTTTACCCACGGGCCTAGCTGAGCTGTGTTATAAATGTGCTGTATACCAAGGGAAAAGTATTCTCTGGTGTCAAAAAATTGTTGGTGTTGCTTTGATTATTTTTCATAAAAAATACTTTCAAAGTGAAAAAGAGATTTTTTTTTTTTTTTTTTATCTTAGCGGGATAAAAACAGCAGGGAGTTGCTTTCCTTAGTCTATATGCCCTTTAAAATACAGTACAGAATACCCTATTAATTTATTTTATCTTTCTCAGCATCAGGTTTTGAAAAATGCCCATCAGATTGCAGATCTGTAGGTGACTTATTCTTAGACCCAGTGCAATGATGGAGGAATCATGAACAATTTTTTCCCCATTCACCCCAGTAGCAGCGACTGGTGACCACATGGCAAAAGCCCTGCTGATTTTTCCTCCGGAGCGAACTAAAGCAGATAAGGTCTGTCTCTCTCCACTGATACACAATGTAGGGATGTGCCGCTGTTATAACCCCTGTGCCATAGTTATTGTTAGCAGGTCAAAGCACTGAATATCAATAGACTAATTCCTTCACCCCTCCAACCCTTTCTCTGACTGGAATGTAAACTTCTATTGCACAGCTTTCACCTTTGGCCTTCACCATCTTCATGGCTCCATACTTCAAAGAATTCTGCTCATGTATAAAATGCCTTATTGAAGGAATGGTCATAGCTGCACAATTATTTCAGAAAAACTCAACATTGTATTTCAGCTGAGGACAGGAGAACTGGCGAAAGTCTGAATCACTTTCAAGATTCAGATCTAAATCCTGAGGTTTAGAAATATGAAAGTCAAAACTACAATAGTCCAAACACACAGAGCCTATTCTTTGCACCTTGAAATGTGGGAAATTAAAGAGCTGCTCTCAGTTTGACTACTCACCTTTCCATTTTTTGAGGCACCCAACAAAGTTCCTTGTGCTAATGAATACAGGTTTTGATTGTTGGATTACATAGATTATTTTCTGTCATCTTCCAGTCCTTTAAACAATTGCTTCCTTTGAAATCCCTTATGCAAGAAGCATATGACCTTACAACACTCCTATTTCTCTTTTGTATTTAACATCACAGTCCTCTCTGTGGTTATATACAATATGGGGAATGCTATAGGTCAGGGCTGTGAGGTGGTAGCTAAAAATGTAGGGTGCTCAGCTATTGAAGCTAACACAAAATACACAGAAGAAAAGAGGGCTACAAGGAAAATACTTTAAAGGTAAACATTATTTTTTTTCTACCAAATTTTGTTACAGTTTAATGTTCAAAATACAAATAACAGGTGATTGTGCATGAGACAGGATGTAAATATAGGGACAACAAGAAATTAAATAGGATGTAAACTCAATTGCTGACACAATCTGAAATTAAAACTTGTTTGATGTGTGGTCATGAGTGTCCATAGTGGTTGTAATTTTTACTGCTCTCTCTCTGTTTTTCCCTGTTTTCTCTGCTCCCCCCCAAATTCTCCTGCTAGTGCACCAATACTATATACATCTCAAGAATTTTCCATACATTTTCCTTTAACCATCCTTTTTTCCCCAGTATGCTTCTCTCCTCCTCAGTGGTATCCAGCTACCCCTCCCAAACCCTACTGAAGGGATGCTCCCTCCAGCTGCCATGTCTTAAAAGGGCGGGGCAGAAGGTACATTGGAACCTAGCAGAAAAATAAATAGCTTATCACTGAATCTGATGCTAAAAATGTTTCACATTTCCACGACTTCCATTTTAGCATCATCCTTGCGCTTCACAAACAGGATTATATGTTTTCTGTTGTCTTTAGGGAATGTATAGGCAACATTCAGAGAAATTGAGGCATGACTGTTATACCCACAAAATGTTAAATGCCAGTTAAGAGCAGAGGAGTGTTTTCAATTCCCTGTTAAGCCACGGACATGATTTAAACACTGGAAAAGTTTCATGTACATTGGGCCATACTTTCTGAAGGTGAGGTTTACAGTGAGTGCTTATTTCGATATTTGTTGTGCAGTACTATTCTAGATTAGCATTTAAATGCAAGAAAATGCTGTGGGCATAAGAAGCTTGAAATAACGAACTGAACCTAACTTTGTCTAACTCAGCATTTAGAATTTTTATTGGCAGAGACTTGTAGAAAGGAACCAGAAGTCATAATTCAGCAAATTCCTTCTATCACTGCTCAACTTTCTGTCCTCATAGTAAATTATTAACCTCAGCAATGACTCAGTTAGCAAAAGATTAAAGGCTGGATTCCAGCACCCTTGCTGTTATTGGTTAGCATTGTGAAGAGTCCTGTTGAATGCTACAAAAACATTATTCAAGGTAGTACAACTCCATATGAAGAAAAACATTGGTACTTGTGTTCATAGTTACAGTATTAAAAAAAATCCTTGAAAACTTATTTGGCAGGCAACTCACAGACCTCTGTCCCCGTGGGAGCTGTGGAGCTTTGCCCACTTTAGAGAGGAGCCCTCGCCTGGATTCCAGATATGGGGAAAGTAGACCTACCTGGACCTTGAATTTCTCGACCCTATAGGTTAGGAGAGGTCCTACATGCAACAATGTCAGCCATCACATTTACTTTCTCTTACCCCTTTCAGTTTCTGGTCAGGTAAGTATAATATCTGTAACTTTACAGTGATATCTATGTATACCACACTGTTGCTTTAACCATTGCTTCCCTCTTCTGAGGTGGCTTAAGTTGTCATGACTTTCACAGTGCTTATGACTGCAGTTTTTGGAATTATTTCCCCAGGCTTATTGATAAGAACTACTTCCTCAGCAGACTACAGTGTTTTGCCTTGATGCTCACAGGACCAAAGCTGTCTACAAAATACAAAAATTTGCTCCTTTTCATGTCAGTACAGAGGCAATAAATAGAAACTTCAATGTAATCAGCCCTGTGCAAGTCTCCTACTAAATAAATAAAATTCATGAAACTACAGTTGTAAATGTAAAATGTTCAAAACGAGAAATTAGATTCAATAAATGTAATGACCATTACCTTCACAAGAGAAGTGTTGCTTAGTGATAGCACAGCAGAAGTTAGTCAACGGTATTCCCAGAATACAGCGCAGAATACAGTACTCGCAAGTATTTTTGGTTGGCTGTAGTCTTTAAGAAACACAATGTTTCCATTTCTTTAACAAATGCTAGAATGATGAATTTCCCACAGAACATTTTGGAATTCAGAACTGTTTGGCAACTCATATAAAACAACCCATATGTAGGCACTGAGGTTTCATCTCATACTTCTCTCAGCTATCACAAACTGAGGGTTATCATTTCAGCTTTCTGGAAAGCACTTGATGCAGTCAGTTCCTTTTAAAACATATTTTGTTGGAAGCTGTTAGAAAATTCAATAAAGAGACTTTGATCATGATCATTGACTTTCTTGGACTAACTTTTATATGGGATTTAAAGTGGATTTGATGCTTCTGTTTCAAAAGCAAAGCATCTTTTCCAAATTCCTGCAGTGCCTCTTGGCATCAGCTTTGCTTTTGAAATAGAGAATGAGGATGCAAAGATATTAAAGCTAAGCTGAGAGAAACATGATTTTTCACCCCCGCTAGAAAAACCGAAACATCCTTACTCTTTGTTTGAATGCATAATTAGTGTTAATTGAAGAACCGTGTCAAGAAATTTATACAGAGGGGCAGGATATAGAATGTACAGGCATTTTCCTATCAATGCCAAACACAAGCAAATGAAGATCTGCAGTGACCCACTTCATGGATCTTCATGTCACGTGCCAGACCCACAAGCCATAAGTGTTTCTTGAGTCATATGTAGTCCTCACAAGTAGCTCCCCAATACAACTGTACTGATGCAAAATCTTAGGGAGTGCAAGCTGAATCCTACCATTATGCCAGCTGTGTTTTGTGGGGCCACTCACCCTACAGACAGTATCTGCACACAGATGATAGTCAACCTCAGCCCCCTAGTTAAACTACCTCAGCTCTCCTGACCAAATAGAGAAGGGCTTTTTTTTCTTTAGCAGATCCATTTGCTGCCAGTATTACATAAAAATGGTTAATCTCAGAGTAATTTAATTGATCAACATTAGACCAAAATCTCAAAAGAGATTAGGGTTGTCAGGAATGTTTGCTTTCGAACAAGCAATAGGTGCAATACAGCTTCCCAACCAGAGCTACACATAATAATAAACTAACATATCAGCTGAACGTTCTGGTTGAAAAGTTAAACCTTCAGAAGTTAGGAAGTGTCAAAAGTTCATATTACCTTAGCAGCTTTTTTCCCCTTCTCTGTTACATGAAATTATGGCAGGCCTCTGAAGAAGCACTGAGGCTAAAGGAAGGATTCCTAGTGCCCGTCACCACAGTGGGCCCACTAACTAGGAGAGATTAGTCCCAAAAAATTCTTCTCAGCTTCTCTAAAAAATAGTATGTAGGTATCCATAAACCCTGTGGAGATTTTAATTTCAAAATTAAATATTTCACATGAAGGGATTTTGAATAGTTAGCACCTAGTAAAATTTGCATTGGACTGTCAAACTTCTATGTCCTTCCTTCAAAAAGGCATGCCCCTCCTTCAAATTTGTACCATAAAACCTGAAGCATTATGAGCTTCTCAGAAAAAAAAAAATCAACTTTTTTTTTTTTTTTTTTTCCGTAAGCACATCCTTATAAAAGACTGAAACATTTCATCTCACAGAACGGCTATAATCAGATACTCAGTAATGAAGGCTTCAGCTGAAACATTTAACAGAAGAGACATTTAAGAAAGCTTTGTAAAGCGTTACTGCCTATACTGGCTACAATAAACAGTTTGCATTTAATTCTCTTCTTCAAAAATTGAATGCATGCTTAAAAATCTTGGTTTATTTTGTAACACTTCAAACCAGGACTGAACTCGTTACTGTTCTTTGTAA
>VXAV01002868.1:176126-186911 GCA_013399715.1 Alectura lathami | reverse complement strand
CTTGGGGGTGCTTTCTCCTTCCCTAATGCAAGGGTAACTTCCCTCAGTGCTAACTAAAGTCACATGTCTAACTCCTCCATTCATCAAGATGAGAACATTACATAACAGAAAATTCCCATTCAACTTCTAAAATTTTCCATCTGTTAAGCAATTCCCTGGATCCAAATCAAAGTCTGCAGATCCTCTGGGGCTAAAATCTCTACTGAACAAATAGCACAGTCTGGATGGAATTGCATTATTAAGAACATTCATGATGGCTCCATGAATCTGCCTGGATGTGGATCAGCTGCTCCTAATTGAATCATATGCCACATCATTATGTCCTTATGTCCTTGGTATCACTACTTTTTTCTGATATTTTATATTCTTGCTTTCTTTTTTCAAAATCCTTAGGTCTCAATTGTCAATTTGACACTAAAAATAACCCTCTGAAGATGTATTTCCGTGGTAATGTGGCATTGAAATGGAGCCAAATGCTGTCTCCATCTTGGGGAATGTATATCTATCTGCAAGGCAGCCTCAGGTTTGGTTAAACTAACAAGCAAACGCATATTTTAAAAAATGTTTCTCAGGTGCTGGAAGTGCCTGCAGCAGCACAGAGCTCCATGTGGGCTAATTTGTCCTGTTGCAAAGCAGCAAAACCTCAGTCATTTGCTCTCAGTTTCATCTTTTTACTTTGCTAATTCATGTTTATTGCTACCTTTTAAACTTAGAACTGACATAGAAAGTTACAAATTTTAGTGCAATTAAGTGTGATCATCTTGACAATGGGTTTTGCTTTAGGTTTGTGCGCATGTAAGTTCTGTATTGAGTAAGTAGATCTTCTACATTAGACTAACCATTTGAAATAGTTGCTCTGAAATCAAATGAGTCTATTTTCCTGTACAAAATGTGTTCAGTGTAAAGATTGGTGTTTCAGTGCCAGATAAACAAAATCCAATATACAAGCAAAGTAAAACGTTCAATATCAAGTCATGTGCTAAGCAAACCTGAAGAGAAGCTGTTCAGTGGTTCAAAAGTAATCAGTAATCCCATTACATGGTGGCTACAGTTTGCTGCAAAGCAGTCATGAAGAGTTGAAGAAACCGAATGTTTTGGACAGAGGCTGTAAATGGAAGTAAGGTTAACAGTTTTGTTCCTTGTCAAAGCGTTCTTTCTTCATAGATGAATCATTTCAAAGGGTAAGGATGGACATATTCTTTTTTGAGCACAAAGACTTAAATACTAGTTCTAATGTCTTAAAATATGCTAACTGATTTATTTAGCGAGTAAAAGAAAGTAAGTAAAACACTTTGTTGTATTGCAGGAAGGACTATCCCTTGTAATGGACACATAAATTATACCAAAAACTTTGAGGGAATAATTAAGGGGACGATTTGTATGTGAAACAGATCTCCAAAGTTCTATTAAATAGACCAAAATAAAAACCTTAAAAAAGGTTTACTTGATGACATATGCAGGAAATTGTGAATCTTCTGTCAGCAGAGAATACCAGTTTTGTTTAGCATGTGATTTCTTGTAGCTTGTTAGGAAACAGCTGCCGTTGGCCTCAGTCAGAGGCAGAAGACGCTGCAGATGATCTGTCTGGTGAGTCCCATTGAATTCAGTATGTTCTAAGTAAAATTTTGCGATCTTTTGAAACCCCGTACACGTGTTCTGGGTTCCTTCAAAAGTCTAACAAGGGCGTGTGGAATGTACATTCAAATCTTTATTTCCCTGAACGTATATTTCACCCCATATCTACCTTCATATGTTTAATTACATTAATTTCATTTTTCCTTCTTGCCATTCAAAAGATATACCATCCAAATAACAACACCAAGCCATCAGAAAATAAGCTGGATATAAACCAAGGATAAAAATTCCCTTTTGACTTTGCTAGGGCCAGAGTTTCATCTTAGAAATTGTGTCTCTTGGAACTGCCTGTACTGGTGTCAGGACTCACAGAGGTCATACTGCTTCTGAAGCAGAACTTGACTCTCCGCAAGTTCCTGCAATTCAAATGGGTATTCAGTGTTTATAGTGATTGAAGTTATGTCCTATTTTACAATACCCATGAGCCTTTTGAGTTTTTCAGTATATTTTATAACTGATTGTGCTATCCAGTACTAAAAATAAACAAAACAAAACAAAAAGCTGGTAAAAGACAATTAAATGTCTTAGGTTGAGATACTCCATAATTTATTGCAGATATATGAGAGAACATTTGTAGAACGCATTTAATTCATTTAATACTAATGCAAACATTGATATAAATTAAAACTCTAGAATGCTCTCTCACATCTTTTCTCTCCCCATGAGAGGTTAATGAAAATGATTTATTACTCATAGATTATAATTGCTTAAAATAGGTTATGATGTAAGAAAAAAAACCTAATCCCTTCTACCAGGCAGAAGCAAAATTCTACAGACAGAGAAATTACATCTAACGCCAGTGTGTTAAGGAAGAAACATCCTCCTTCTCCCTTTGGGGAAACTCTAAGAACGTCTTTTTAGAACTGTCAAAATTCACAAGCTGTAATAAATTATTCTTTTTCATTACCCATTTATTAAGTAGGCTGTTTGGTATAATAGCAGAAAAATTCTGTTTAATTTTTACAGTATTACACTACTGTGATTTCTCATTTGAAACAGACTAGTTATCAAGAGCAGTGATGTGTTTTATTTTGTACATTGAGACCATCCTTCCTCTGAATTCTGATGAAGACAACTTTTAAAGGGTGTAATGCTCTGCCTGTCAGAACGGCTACATGTCAGGGCGGTAGCTGGGCTCAGTGGAGCTGCCAACCTCTGGGCTAGCTCATGTAAAGAACTCGGATTGCAAGTTCAGTTAAGTTGTGCGCATGATATCCACTACTGCATTTCTACAACCTCTTTGCTAACATACATCACAGTGCTTAGTTCTTTTTTCCCTTTGAAATTCTGGATCCCATCCTTCTCCTCTCTCAGATCTTGAGGAACAGTTTAAGATGAAAGGAGTTCACTCAAGGCTTGCAGAAGTTTTATTAACATATTTGATTCAATTACTTGAAGAATTAAAGTGGACATTAGGTGCAAAATATAGTATCAGGTTAAACAGGAAATTTGAGGAAAAACAGATCACAAAGCAAAGAATTATAACCAATTTTGATGATGTTGTAAATATTGTCTATAAAAAACTACAGGGATCGCATTAACTAACATGAAATTCTGAATGAAACTTAATGGGTAAAACCTGGGCTTAGGAGATGAGAAATCTGGAATCAAGCCCTGGCTCCATTACAGATCTGTGTACAGTTCTTAGAGAGCCGTATTTGCATTAGAATCCAATGGTCTACTCAAGGTAAACCTGCCTTGCCCTTGGTGGTGTACGTGCAACACCAATGACATAAAATGAAAGCAAAAATACATCTTCTGGTTTGCAGAAGTTGGAGCAAATGCACACACTCTACCCAAGGCTTGTTATGCATAAAGAGCTTTGGAATACAAGATCCAAAGTTAATAAACATTGTAAGTAGTGATTATAATGGGTTTATTTAGAGTGCTGTCAGGTCTTGCTCAGTTGTCTTGGGCCACATGGCTTGTATCCTACCCAAATATCTGAAGTATAGTACCAAAATAGCAACTGCACTTCCATGTGCAGATGCTGTGCAACTTAGGGGAGGTGTCTGGCCAGATCCTCATCTGGCAAAATGAAACTCTTGCGGCTCACCTGGCATTACACTGTGTTTCTCCTGTGGTCCGCTATGGGTTTTGGACAGGATTGCATGTGTGGTAACACATAAACTACAAAATGTAGCCCAAAAGCTAAGAATATAAAAGCAGAGAGAATAGGTGACTGCAGTAATATTTTTAGGTGAAATGTACAGCCCTCCTGCCCCCCAAAAAAAGAAACAAAGACAAAATAAAAGCTACCTGTTCCCTATGCCCTGAGCAGCAACAAGCCAGGAGAGCTGGCTTCCTGGCTTTGGCTGAAAATATATAAATAAATGGTGGTTATAAAACCCACATTGTATCTTCACAGCCAGCAGCGACATAAAGCTGCTTTCTTCAGCTAGGAAGTGGATTACATTTTTATAACTAATCCACAGCTCTTTGGCTAAAAAGATTTTCTAAAACCCCCTCACTACTTTTTCTTTTAGGTCTGTGCACTCTTAAAACTTGCTTCCACCTTCTTCCACCTACTTCACAAAAGTATATGCATGGCTATTTTTGGGGATTTACAGTACGTAACTTTCTTTGTGCCTGGCATTGTTAAACGGGATTCACAGACAGGGCAAAAAAAAACCCACCAACAAACAGCTCAGTGCTTCACTGATCCATAAAATCATTATAGGCAGCAGTTCAGTTTCAACAAGTGCCAAAAATTCTCCTTTTTTTCCGAATATAAAAAATAAAACAGAAACAAAAATAACAAGGCTATTAATCTTTCATTAAGTTAAAGGGATGAAAAGGAATCGCTTAAAGTATCATTCTTTACTTGCACCACAAGATTGGATGCCCCCTGCTAACTTCAAAGGCTCTAAAAGAAGCTGGTTAATATTGTTGGCACAGAACCAGACTGTGGTTTACTTTAGTTTTTGTGATTTTTTTTAACAAAAGAAAACATTAAGGATTGGACACTGATTGCTGGGTAACAGCTATTGAAAGGGGGTGCCTTTTGTGCTGCTACCAGCAATATGTCAATTATCAGACATGTAATAGCTGTTCAAAAAATCATGTCAGTCACTGCATGAGGGCAAAAGTCTCTAGCACTGCTCCTGTTTGTTCTGTGGTTTCAGATCAGATACAAATCATTACTTTTCCCTGTGTGCCAAAGTGTTTGGACTTGCAATGGCTTCAGTGAAATATGGACTTTATCCATCCCTAGAGAAGTAACAGCTCTGCCATGAGCAGTGGAGCCACTCACCTGCTTCCCTGCACAATTGCCATTACATTTTAATTCCTCCCCAGCACCAAAGTTTGTGTGTATTGAAAACAAAGCTAATTGCTAGTGAGTGACATAACTTTGTGGTTACATTTCTTTGTGCAGGGGTTTCTTCCCAGTGTACTGCAAGCTGTTAAGCTATAGATTGTGGTTACTGCTGCCTGGCAAAGGGTAAATAACAAGAAGCAGGGAAAAGGAAGGCAGGAAGTGTTTGTGATGGTTTGATTATGTGCTGATAGCTTAATGCGCTTGGCTGAGTTGTGCGGTGCAGGCTCATGTAAATCCATGTTGCTTGATGTGTGTGTGTGGCAAAGGGAGAAAACATTGACTACATTTTGCCCTCTTCTTCAGATACAGAAACAGTTCAGTATCCACTGCACAGCCATCCTTCAGCCTTTTTCTTTAAGTTGATAGTGAGGCTTGACCATACACAGTGAAGCCTTCTGAGGTGTGAGCACCTTAATTCCCTAGGTGTCCATGAGACCTATCTTGGGCATGGGAACTTTCCTGCGCCCACACAAAGCAGCTGCCACTCCGGACACTGCATGTGTAAGGGGTGATGTGAGGTTGGTGAGCTGAAAGCAAAGCGCAGGACTGCAGAAGCTTGCCTCTACCCAGCCATGTAGCAAACAGGGATGCAGGCGGTGTATGTTGGGAAAAAAAAAAAAAAAAAGAGATGTCCTTCTACACGATTTGCAAACAGCTGAAATATTAGTACCTGAAAGTGTCCTGTTCCTGTAAAAGCAGAGCATTTTCAGTGTTGGATCTTTCTAGTAAAGGCCATGATGCTGACTTCTAACACAAGACCAGACGTCTGCTTACTTGGTGAAACTGACTTGGGTATAAAGTGCAATGAGAAAGCACCAGTTGAGAATTTCAGTGTGGTTTATGGAAATGTTCTGGAAATAAAGGCAGTAGATGTTTTTAAAATACAAGCTATAGAAACAGGATAATAAAATTTGAAGTATCTATTATATTTGATCTATTGACATTCATTCCCCTAAGACAGCACTACTGGATCTGCCCTTTTGAATCCATGTTACAGAATGAAGTAGATATATCCCATTTATCCCTGTAAAGTTCCTTTTGTACTTATACCAGCCTATTAATGCATAACAACTGCAAATAAATTGGACCACTTTCCCTGAAGTGTCTTTCACCCAACATCAACCCATACTTATGTCCATTATCTCTTCTATCTATTCCCTCTGGGCCAGATTCAATATTCACAAAAAAAATTACATTTAATCCGGCAGTGCTTGCATAAGGCGTATGTACATTCTCGCGTATGCCAAGTATGACAGATATCTTAAATTCTTTCTTTAAAACCCCTTTTCAGGGAAAGTCTACTATAGTGCTGCTATAATGAATAATGTCTCCCTGTCTTCTAATAAACCATGCATTTTATTTGTATGAGTTAGCCCATAAATTCTTTGGGGCAGAAGGAAAGGCCATGACCACTTCCCCCCCCACACCCCCTTTTTTTTTTTTTTTTTCAAGCGGAAGCATACATTTCCTGCACAAAATAGCAAATGGAGCCAGTTCCACTGTTTGTTAAGCAGGTTGCCCAGTGCTTCCGATTATGAGACACCTTTCAGATGATCATAGTTCTGACAAACTGTGTGTTTGTCCTGAAACGTGGGATCTCAGCCAACTGCCTCAGTCATTTCTGAGAGTATGATGAAGGATAAATTTGTTGTGTTTTTGTGTTGAAAATTGCTGGCAGACGAAGAGGCAATAATGCTGTCATTTGTCTTCACAGAGCCTGAAAGTATTAGCTATGTTTTTAAAATGCTGATACTTTAGTGATAAGTGCTACAGAAATCTCCATTAGGAAACTAATAATCGTGTCTGAAGGCCAGTTAGTGTACTGCACATAAGGCAGGGAGGTACACAGTGAGCACTGGAGATAAAGGGAAGCACTGAACAGCCCCGATCTGTCTCTGTGTGCTGAATGACACATGGGTTCTCTGGGAAAAATAATGTAATTATGTAATTAAGAAGTCTGCCATAATGTATAAACAGCAGGAGGCTAATATTGCTTCATGAGCAACTCAACTGCTGGTATTTTCTTATTTTTAAGTGCTAGAGTTGACCTGAATAATTTTCTTTTAACTTTTTTTTCTGTGTGTGTGTAATAAATAATAGGGAATAATGCAAACAATTCAAAATGTAATTATTTCATTTTGTATGAATTGCATCCATTTGGGATGTAGTGGCTTCTACATAACAAAAGGGATTCCTTCCCTGGAAAATGAAATTTCTGCATCTCCCAAATTTATCTGGTAGGATTTCCAGTCAGACAGGACAAACATTACATTCTCCAGGAATATCTTTGCCAGAACCTGAGGAGAATGCTCCTGGGCATCCTTCCCTGCTGTGGAACCTGTGGAATCCCATCAGCACAGACACTACCCTGATCTTCATCCCCAGCCTTCCCCTCTTGCAGATGTGCAGTGGGTGCACTCGGTTGTCTTCAGTGGGCCTTGGGCATGAGTCATGGGGGTAAGCATAAGGAAAAATTGTACTCTAACATCCGATATAGGCTGGTAGAATGCTGCATCTTTGAGACTTTTTACTGAATGTATACTTCATTTTGTGTAATGTTTATCATGAAAAGGTTTTCTTAGCTTAGCTAAGCAAAAAGACTTTTCAAGAGGGGGAATGGTTGGTTCACGCTTGAGACGGCTGTCTGTTAAATGTTACATTAATGATAAGATCCTAAAGAGCTGGTTGGGGGTGAGCAATCTTTTACTTTCCATTTTTTACACTATCTTTGCTGAAGTTTCTTTTCCGCTTATAGTGGAGGGAAACCATTTTCTTTTTTTTCTTTTTCCTTTTTTTTTTTTATCATCAACTTCAACTACAGGGTCAGCTTTGATTTGAGTGAGTCAGAAACATATTTATCTCTGAAGCTCTCCTTCTTTGCCTGGGAATTAAGTGTTTCTCCTCATCTCAGAAGAGAAACATTTTAAATAATAGCAATGCCAAAAAAAAAGAAAAAAAGGCAATAATAACTATTTGTTTGACCTGCCATATATCAGGCCTGATTTATATGTTTGCTGGTACATATAAGATTTTAAGAGACTTCTTTAGTTCTTCTCTGACAATGTTTATAGTTTGTTTATAGAAAGAGATCTGTGCTCCAGATTTTGTTCTAAACTCTGCTCAGCTCAGACAGTTGTTACAGCAGATAGACTTGACCTAGTACTCACCCTGTTTAAGATGTGTTTTATTTTTGCAGGCATTCCATAGTTGCAGGAAGCACTCAAGCCTTAATCTGGACCACTTGTCGGGTAGTGAAAGGGAAAAAACAATTCAGGGAGCAATCCTCTTGAAAAACCATACATGGGTTTTAGAAAGAGCTCAGCAGGCCTGCAAATCTGAAGGCAGCTTTGAAATCTCCAGTTAGAGATGGGCCATGAGTCTTTGTTGTTGATGCCCCAAGGGAAAAGCTAAATGTAGCACACATCACAGTGTGAATGTGTACCAAGAATAAACTGAGATTTTGCATAGTTTGATCTGTACATCCTTTTCTTACGTCCTTCTGCACTTTTGGTGAAAGCAAAGCTGCTTAGAAGCCTGAAAACTCTGGAAATATGAGGGTTCTCAGATTCCACCAGGTACCTCCAAGGTCTTCAAGACTGAATTCTTTTGTCCTCTCATAGTTTATGCCCTTGGGCAGGAGTACATGCCATCAGTGCAGCTGCCTACCTCTTCAGAGGGCTGTGCACAGTTAGGAGCAAGGATATGCTCTTCTTGGCTTTGTTTCATTGGGAATATCAGACATCTCGACAAGAGTCTTTGTAATATTCTTGGCTTCTGTGGTCTTCTGTTGCTGTACCCATAGTAACTGGGTTGTAAGAATGCCTGGTATTGCCAATGCCAGGCTCTGCTCTATAGGATCTTGCATGGTGTATAAGGTGGCCTCTGGTAAGAAACTCACAGCATTCTGAATCTCAGAGCAAGCAGTATTTGCTTCCTCTTTCTTTAGTATTTGAACTACCCATTTCTTCTGAGAACACAACTTCTTGTGTTGTGCGAGTTCTTGTGAAAAAGATGCAGAGAAAATTACTAAAGATTTGAAAATTAATCCTTCTATCGTTCTCTCTTGAGAGAGAACTTTAGAGTGAGAAGAGCACTTTAGAGTGCTCTCAGGTAGGATCTGGACTATTTAGCCAATGTCTCTTTTTTGTGTTCTCCTTTCATTTGACCATTCTGTGTTCAAATCTGCACACAGAAGCACACATTTCTGAGTGCAGAACACATGCATATAAAATAAGACTTTTCTTTATAGCTGTCTTTGGGTTATATTTAATGCATTAATTGGTTGAATACAAGGATGGAAGAAGTAGAAATAGTTCATCTTTTGGTATTTTTTTTAAGAAACCCCTAACACATGTACACATCCTGTTCTTACTGACCCAGTAAAACAAACAGAATGTTAATGAAGCAAACCACTCAGTCTAATATAAAGACTACTAGCCACCTTAAAAATAACACATTGATAAGCAGGTTTCATATTCCTCCTTCAGATAATCCCCCCTCACACAGATCTCAGAACTAACCCAGTGCAAGAATCATTCATGCTCAAACAGCATTATGAAAGGCTAAATGTTGAATGGAATGGCAATCTTCTCAGACCATTCTCTTCCCTAAGTTTCAGCAGACATACCATGATGCATTCCTCAACTGTTGCTAATTTAAGGACTTTGAGGGTGAAAAAATGAGATTCTGGAAATATCATGCTGGTCCATGTGGGTTAACTTAGGCTGGGGTATCTGTGCTTTCAGTCTGAGGATTCAAAGTGACTTGTTGGAAGACTCTCACTTCTTTTCTTCTCTACTATCTCTGTTTAATCTGGAAATCAAGAGGATGAAGATTTAATGTCAGAATTCTGTGCAGCAGATTATTAGCAGTATTATGAAAAATAATTCCTATCTTAGAAAATAAAAAATTAAGAAGTTTTTGGTCTTGTATAGATAGAAAATAAAACATTTTGTTTTTGTGATTGTATACATCTGTATCCAGATAGTTAAGATTTTAGAGAGATTAATTTGGAATTTGTTTTTGTAATGGAAACCTCAGTCCTACATTATTATCTCTCCACCTATCTGAGCGCATTGTCTTCAAGCTTTTAGCATATGTTCTTAATTATGTTCTCATGAATCAGTGTAAATCAGTATTTTTTTTTTATTTTTTAGTTTTTTGTAAAATGTTTCCTCTTATTCCTTTGTCCATTTTGGAGCTACCCAATCCTGATCTTTACAGCACTGTACAGAAAGAATTTCCCACTGCTCATTTTTTTTTACTTTGCTGAGTTCTGTTTTCATTTAGATGCATAGTCAAAATTCCATACTTGATCAGACTCGTGCTATAGTATCCTGCCTTTAGGAAAAGCTAGTAACAGATGCTGCATAGGAAGGGGAAAGGAATGCTTCAGTTAGCAACCCAGGGGTAGCCTGCCTATGGGGAAAGATTTCTCCCCAAGCCATAGCAGTTGGAGACTGAGTTATGCCCTGAAGTATAAAGCTTTATATCCCTTCAAAAACTACTTTTTCTTTTTTTCATTTTTTTTTTTTTTTTTTTTTTTTTTTAGAAAGCTGTCATAATTTCACAAAAGTTTTTGTGGAGTATCTAATTCTTCATGGAGTTACATTAAGTTCTTGCCCCCACGGTTTGTACGGTGACAATGAGTTCAATAAGCCAATTATGTTTAGTTATGAAATAAATTTCTTTTATGTCACTTTTCTTTTTGATCTATTTCAATTTAATTAAATGGTCAACTGTTAAAGTAAATTTTTCCATCCTGGAAAATAAATTCTTCATCATAGCTTTTCAAAAAATAACCTATCTAGTTCTTTATTTTTCACTTTGAA
>VXAV01002868.1:164659-175597 GCA_013399715.1 Alectura lathami | reverse complement strand
AAAAAAAAAAAAAAAAACGAGGAAAAAAGTAATTTGAAATGGTATCAAACAAAAGAAAAGAATGTTACTCTCAGTTGTCTCCCACCAAATTTGCCTCTGCCCAGTTCATTCCTGGTACCACTACTCAGGTCAGAGCATTTATCAAACTGCAATGAAGCGACAATATTTCAGGAAACCTGGAGCCATCCTGGAATACTTCACAAATTCTGAATACAAAGAGTCTGATCCACAGAACCCCACAGAAGTCAATGCTTTCCATTGGTTTCAAGAGGCTTTCAATTTTGCCATAATCCTGCATCATTGAAACAAGTGCTGAACAGGCTGTTGGCAAGGTGTTTGAGGGGAAGTCACCGCTGCTGTTACTAGCAGAATTTATCATTAATGGAAACAAATGCCATGCTGTATTTGCTGACATAGTAACAACACCTCTCTGTCTGATAACTTTGCACAATTAAAACCATCACAAATTTGAGATTATTGGAAGATACGAGGAGTTAAAATTCATCAAAAGTTTGAAAGCTATTGTATTAGCACTATCAGAAAGGGTTTGCATTTACTTCTCAAACAGTATATTTTAAAAGTATGTTCACTTTTTCAAATGTTGTTTTATGTCCTATTCCTAGGAATGACCTCTACTATATGTGCTAGACTTAGATATTATTTTTTACTGAAAAGAGATCTCTTTAATCAGCTTAAAAAACATTGTGAACTGAAACAGCTCTTATTTAAAAGTTTAACTTTACTTTCATCAATTTATAATCAGAGTTCCTCTGGTATGTTTGATTCCTGACAAACAAGGATAAAAGTCTTGTGCCCCCATTGCTAATGAGATGATAAAACAGCAGGGATCAAGTTTTTAATTACTACAGGCTATGCACTGGAGAGGTACCAATGATATTTTCTATTGCATGTCTAAGTTGTAACTTCAGGCTTATGACAGTCATGCTGTGTTCCTCTGCCTTTGATGATCACTCATCTTTGTCTCCTGAGAACATACAAAAATTTCTGAGCTTGGATCCTGGGGGGCTTGCAATTATTGCTGTAACCTGGCACAGGTTCCAGTGTAGTACCATTGCTGCTCAGCAAGGATCTGATGTCTGAACGGAGGGTAGGACATGCAAAACATTATGAACTTTTCTTCTCAGACAATTTGGATTCTCAGCCTAGTTGTATGCAAGTCCCTTTAATAATAATGCTTTTAATTAAGCTCAAGAATAATTTAATATTGTTTAACTTTTTCCTATCAGTAGCACAATCTATTACTTTCTCATCCATAAAGAATTACGGCCACAGGCACACAGCAATGCATATTTTTGGCACTAGGGGACTCAGGTCATGGAACATAGAAGCATATTTTTGGAAACAATCATGATTCCTACCCACTTTTATAAGCTTGCTGAGCAAGTTTTCTTTCTGTGTATAAAATTAATACTGATGCAAGAGATTTAAATGCATTTTCTCATTTTCTAGTAATAAATAGTTCCATTAATAGCAAGAGGGAGCTGAAACAGGTGATTTTGCCGACCTATCTTTCCCTTCCCCAGCTTCACAGATCTCAGCCACACTGGTCAATCTCCATATATTTGGCCATTATTGTGGTTATTCAAAAGTTTGTTTTCCCTTTTCCTCCACACTGCTGTCTTAGATAAGAGTGAATATTTCCTTTGGATCCAGTGCAAGGCAAACAAAAGAAGAGCCACCAATTTTACTAACTTAGACAGAGCACAGATGTGACAAGAACAAAGGCATTCATAGGTTACAAAGAAGCCATCGCTCTCAGTTGCTTCAGGATTGGATCACTGGAATTTGTGCAAAGGCAAGAAATCAGAGGAAAACATTGTGTCTTCTCACCAACCTTGTCTGAGATTTTTTCCCTGAATACAAGGTTTGTCTTCTCATGAAGAGTTTGTGAAACCCACCTCTACAAATCAAGAGGAGGTTGTATCTGTGCAGGCATGTACCCATGAAAGTTTGCTCTGAGTCCACTGGATCTTTTTTCTGCCACAGTTGCACAGCTCTTCCTTATTCCACAGAATCCTACGAAAATAATTTCCACTAAAGTCCCACATGTTCAAAGGGTACTCTATGGGAAAATTATTTCCTCTCTGTTTTCTGTTTAATCTCCACTTGACGTGAGAGACATGTATGTACATCCAAAATTAAGCTTCAGTTTATACTTCTTCAATGCAGTTAAATCTTAACCCACAGAGTTTTCCATCTGGGGAAGGAATTAAGTCCACAGAAATGGTGAAAGGCTCACTCCAGCATGAAATGGATTCAGCAAGAGGAAAACGAGGAGCCTGGATTCAGGAGCAGGAGGTCCTCCATGAATGTCGATACAGAAGAAGTAAGAAAGTGCTATTTCTTTGTCTAAACTTGAAGATCTTATGGTAGCATCATTTGAGTACGGAAAAATATTCTAAGGAGGTGCCTGCATGCAGATATGTTGCAAAATACTGCATGAAAGCAAACTAATGTATTCATTTCAGCAAGAATTGTGTACTCTGATCTGACTTGGATTCTCCAGAGATTGTATGTCAGACAAACACTACAAAAATCAAGAGACCAGATGACCCACTTCTCTCTAGCTTGAGGATAAAACACAACTGCTTTAGTAGCCCTATCCAAAGTGGCTGTAGATAATCATTCTTAAGAAAAACAGAGTGGTAACACTGACTTCAAAAAGTGCTTCACAAATTTGGAAACTTCTGATAAATAACCAACCATGATTAATGCACTTGGCTGTAGAATTCAATTATATTTTAAAAGCAAATCATGAAGGGGATTTCATACTTGTTTTTCTTTTACCACTGATATGACAGATCAAAAATGTTAATGCTACAGCTACTGTACTGACTAGAAACCAAGCATAGCTTAAATGCATTGATTTATTTCACAAATGTAGGACATCCAAGGAATAGACTATTGTTCTGTAGAGGCAATGAAACCAAAGAATTACATAGCTTATATCAACTCAAACCAACGCATAAACAGAATCAAGAGACATTTAATATGTTATGTAATAGAACATGAAATGATGTTGACCATAAAATGTGTATAATCTAAATTGCAAAAATTACTCCATTTTAATGATCTGTTCCTTAAAAAGAAAATGTAAAGTGTTTAAAAGATTTAGCAAAATGTGTGCATAGATTGTATAAATCATCATGGGTATCAATTATATCTTGAAAATAGTGTACAGCTCTTATAACATCAAGGACTGGTTTTAATTACAGATGCAGCGTAACTAACATTTTCTTAATTTTAATGAGTGTTTTCATATTATAGGATTAACTTTGCTGAAGCTGAAGTAGCCAGAAGATTTTTGAATTAAAAGAATTCCAGAGACATTTGAGAGGCACACAGAACAGCAGATTGTTTTGAAATATATTGGATTTTGGCCCCAATGCAGTTCTATTTCCTCATTCAATAAGACATCCCATGGGCTCATGGCCATCCAGAATTCTAAAAGGTAAATATTGCAATGAGCTACAAGTGCAAAGCGGTAGCAAATTCCTGTCTCTATAAGATAAATCTGAGGACATTGCATCATTATAATCCTTAATGATACATCAATTACACTAATTTGTTTAAGTTCCTGTGTGTAGTAGTAAATCCTGCTTGATTGGCATACTGTATCTATACTGAGTAAGCACTATTGTAATAGCAGCAATGTAGCAGCCAAATTTCATCAGGTAGGCAAAGTACTTAAGTGACATATTACACAAAGTTCAAAGAACCACTTGGAATAATCCTGAATCAAAAACAAAACCCAGAGTGTTTGGGTTTATCGTCATCATTTCAAAGCATTATAAAACATTTAAAATGTTTTATTGAAGAATGATGGAATGTATTTTACTACAGACCAGAGTACAGAACCATTGGTTTGAGAGGTGACAACAGTCCATTTTGTGGGCACACTAGTTTTTGTCCCCTTCTTTGCCTAGCTTAGCCTTAGATCAAAGGTTGATCATGGTCAACGACTTGCTATTTATGTTCAGAATTTTTTTATTTTGGCACATTCTTAGGCTACTGGTCATGAATGAGTTCTAATGTGAGACATAAAGACAACTGACTTTATGACCACAAACAATTTATGAGAAGCAGCTGTTTCTGTATAAACATGTGAAGCGTTAGTACAGAGATTAGAAGTCATTATTCAGCCTTGAAAGTGGGCTCTGGAATACAGAAAGAAAGAAGCAGAAGGAACATTACATCTGTTATGTTAAAACCATGCCACTATTAAATTAAGGTATTAAATTAAGGAATAAATGTATTAAACGTAAGGAATTCCAATCAAAAATGTCCTTGTTTACAGAACAGTGAACACAGTTCTTGAGGCTATTGCTGTACCTCAAGCCTATGATTTCTGTATGCTGAGGACAGAAATGTTGGCATTTGGAATCTCATTTTTATCAGCAAATGTCTTTCCTCTGACTTTTTCATTTAAAAGCTGTAGTGTATATCAAAAACATTATTTTGCTTATACAAAAGGCAAACTGGATAATAGGTGCTTTTTATGTCAAGAGGTTGTATTGCTTTTCTCCTACTGCAGGGTGGCCATAATATTTAAGTCATAAATGGGCAAATGTCAAAGCAGGTTTCCTACTGTGCCTGACTCCCTCTAATAATTAGGTGATGTTTTATTGTTCTGTGGCTTAGTTGTGAGTACAGCTGTCAGCTGACATAACTGGTAACGGAAGGACCACATTCCTCATAGCTAGACAACTCCCTTCAAAATTCAGGGCATGTTTACAGTCATCAGATTTGCAGTATCAGGTTCCAGACTATAGCTGTGCACAGCAAATTAATAGCTGAACCTATCTTACTGCACTCTTAACATATACATATTTAACAAAGAAAAAAAAAATTATGCAAAACCAAGAGGATCAGAGCTTTCATCCAGCTATGAGTGTGCCTTGTACTGTTTTGGAAGAACCAAACAGCTTCACAGCCCTGCTGGGAATTCTCTCTTCCCTAGAATTACAGCGTAAGCCTGCTCTGCTGGCTCCAGCTCCCTTCCCTCTCACTCAAGACATGGAGAGCACAGGACAAGGACAAAGAAGCAGTGAGCACTGCTGCAGTCCCCAGCTACTACAATGGACCTTTGGAGCAACAAACAATTAACATAATTTAGCAGCTTGCTAAAAAACAATATATATATATTTTTAAGACAGCTGCAAAGGTAGTTTGCAAAGGTTGTTGAGAGCATATGTGCAGGCAGAGAGCTCAGATTTATATTTGCCCAGGGGGAAATACAACAGCCATATGCCTTGTCTGTCTTGGTGCTGTTTGAAAGGCGGTTTACTATCCTATCATCCTTTTTCAGACACTCTCTGTAGACTCCTGTGATACTTGGAAGAACAAAAAACTTCTTTTGGGTCTGATAGCTGATCAGGAACATCCTGACATAGCACTCCTTCAAAGTCTTCAGGTGGCAATGCCAGTTCAGTGCCTGCCAGAAAAGCTGCCCTGCTCAAGGTGATTCTGTACAAGGTGTGCTGCAAGGACACGGGCACATGTCCCTTGCCACCACATATGAGCAGGCTGGGGGTGGCACATAGTGATGATCATTCTAGGCCTGATCATCCCTCACAGGGCCTGAACCAACCTAGATAGCAATGAGAACAAAGCATGGATGTAGGAGTTGCTGTTCCCTCTGACACCAGGGGCGATTTGCTCCAGGCTGTGAAAGCCCTGGCTGAGATGTGGTGAGGGTGGGTTTTCAGACAGCCTTCTTCAGGTGTTGCTTCTCGCTGCTCTGGCCAGAAGGTGCACACAAGTTTAATGCTGCGGGGTTTTCAGCTCTTTGTGTACTTAACAAAACTCATCAGTGATGTTCTGCACAAAAACTTTCCCGTGACAGCTGTCAGGCTTGTTATAAGCTGTAGTTGAGCAACCAGTCAGGACTTGTGGCTTTCTTGTGGAAGTGATTTTTATGAGCATTGTTGTGTTATTTTATTCCAGAAAATCAAATTAACTCCTCTCTATTCCATGTTCTAACATAATTTCCTGCAGCAAATGTATCCTCCTTCCAGCACGGACTTAGGAAAATAAAGCAAAAATAACTCATATAAAGCTAGTAGTATTTAGGAAGAGCATTTAGAAAATATTGAATCCTTAATATCCCAGTCAGTCCCTAGCTTTTATTCAGTAAGACCTTCTTTTGTATCAGTGGCACCTCTTCAAGAGAAAATTTATTAGCCACAGCTTGTCACTGGAGACAGAAATTATAAGAGAATGTTAACTGAGGAGAAAAACAACGTATAAACTATCAGTAAATATTAGAGTTTTATTAGCAGTCACATACTGACCCTGATGAAGATGTGAATTCCCATTAGTGGTTATTTGAATAGGAAAAAGCCAGAGTGAAAAAAGGAAAAATAAAACAAACAAGATTTTTTTCTGCTTTCTAAACACTGGCTAATCATTCACTGGCTAGATAAGAAGGTTCTAGTGGTGGCTATCTGTGAGATAGTTAATGCAGCGAGACTTTTTTTAAAAATTATTTTTGCCCAGGAGACAAATGTGTAACCATATGATTTTTCCCCCTGCTATGTTAAAAATGCATTTATATTTTTTCAAGCACACCCCGATTAAAGAGGGCACATCTGTTTTAAGTCCTTCTTTATGAAAATTACTGAGCTTCCTCTGAAAGCTTATCTTTTAATTTCAAAATTCTTTGTAGCAATAACTTAGATAATAACCAACCATATTTCTGTCTTCTTTAGAAAAAAAAAAAAAAAGAGAGAGAGAGAGAAAGAAAGAAAGAAAGAACCATTTTGAGCTTTGAACTCCCCCTCCCTCCCCTCTCTGGGTCTCCTTTGAAAAGGCCCCCCTCATTTGCGTTTAAAATGGATGTTTCATACTGGTTGATTAGTGTTAGTATGGGATACCAGCCGCTCTGAGCCCAAGGCTCAGCTTGAGATCTGCGGATTATTCATCAACTTCCCCGGCAGGGGGGACCGTTTCTCACTTTCACTGCACAGCAGCAAAGTGTTCAGCTTTGCTTTTTAAGATATTTTTTTCCCTTTTCAGAAAGTTTTTTTTTTTTTTTCTTTTTTCTTTTTTTTTTTTTTTTTCCCCCCATGAAGCGGTTACTTGAGTGTACATAACACCAGATCACTTTTAATACCAAACCTCCCCCTCTCCGACTAGCTTTCTTGGTCTGAATAGCACATAATGGAGCGGGACGTATTTACCATATGTCTGTCTCGTTACAACCATTGTTTAAGGCAAAAATCATTTAAATACATAAACTGGGACTTGGAGAGCACTTAATTTTATCATTATATTAGAGCTATATTATAGCATCTCACTTTTTTTCTTTTATATTTCCCCTTACATCTCACTGATGTTTTGTTTAACATATATTGAGTTAGAAAAGATGTAGAGGACACATTAGGATATGTCTGTATTAACAATATTTCAGTAACGTTTATTGTCACAGCTGTCAGCATTTTGAGTACCCAGTCTGAACAGTCTTTTTTTTTAAATGTTATTTGGTGTTACCTACACGTTTGTTTGTAGTATGTTATTGTTGTTAACAATCATACCTGTAGTGATTATGCTTCAGGACCAATGAAAAGGGAGATTTCCCTATGCAGAACAAGAGTAAATAGCACACAATTTTGTGTGCCTAAAATCGAGTCTACTTTTGTGTCATCAGATCTCACAAAAGATGAGATCCCTACAAATATGGAGTCTCTCAGCTCTGTAAGCCATTATGGATACAGGAATACAATGGCAACATGAACTTTTTCCAGACATTTTCTTGTGTGCATATAGATATTCCTTTGCTCCTTTGTCTTCAGCTGCCTTAAGGCATTCATTCTTCCTTGAGCATAGTGACTAGACACAGAGTTAGGATGGCTACAAAAGGGCCCAATTGCTTTCTTTTTGCTTTAGCCATCTAAAACAGGCACGAACCTTGATAATAATTTAGAAGAATCTATTGTTGACAGAAAGAAACCAGCACTTGCAGAATATTACCATCCTAACAATACTTATGATGGGGAAGAATATTTTGTAGATATGGTGCACATTATATGGACTGATGGAGTCCGGAGAGGTAGTTCAGATCAAACTCCCAACATTTAGATGGCAGAGGCTAGGTGAGGTGAATCCCACTAAGACATAGGACGATTTGGTGTAATATTCGCAATCACTAATTCATCTTAAAACTGACAGCCATAATTTTTTCCTTTTGTCTCCTGCTCTCAACCCTGAAACATTAGGAAAAAAAGATATATCTTATTTGGTACTTTTAGTAAGCTATGTATCTCCTTCTGGATATCTTCAATCTGCTTACAAGGAGCTTAGTAGGAGTTAGCGACACAGCACAGCAATATGCTGACTTTGGAAACAAGGACTTCTTTTCACCCACCTGGGCACCCACACTTGCCCCTGCCTAGGGAATATAAACTAATGATGCATTCACTCCCTTGGTTACCTTCTTTTCAGTTTTGAGCATACACCTCACAGCTGAGCTCTCTCACCATGAAACCACAGCAAGCAAAACTCAGACGTGTTGAAATTAATATTATCTCTGTATGTAGGACCAAAATAATGGGCAGCACTTATTTCGGCATATTTATCAAATAGCAACTTTCTCATCTTTTTATTTTACTGAATAAAGAAAACCTGCTTGATGTGTCATAAAAATAGTTCTTCAAAATATCTATGAATTATCTTCCTTGGTAGGGGCATTCACTGTTGAACTTGATCAGCAACTTACCCCATGTTGAACCTAGATGAAGGCAGCACTGGTGTGAAGGATACAGCACACATAGAATACCCACTGTGCTGATGCTTATGCGATGTACATTTTAGGATCAATGTACAACTGATAGTGCCAAACTACCCAGCATCTTCAGCTGGCTCATGATTACCGTATCAGTGCCTCAGATAAGTGTCTTCTACTCTTAACTAACACTATGGTTTAACAACTCAGATGGGTACATCTTTCATCTCCTCTGTTAGGACAGCTTTACAACCTCTTTTCACTGTAAGAGCAATGCAATGTGTAGTATTATGGATCAGAACTCAACCCAGAAGAGATTTTAAATACAATAGAGTTATTATATCTTCAAATTAATGTTACTGATATCAGGATCTTTACTACTGTATTGATCAGTATGCTTTCTCACTGAAGGCTAAGTGGCTATCCATTCAGCAGAAGTGTTTATAACATGGTCATCAGGCTATGATTCAACATTTTAAAAGTTAACTACAAAAAATGTATAAAGCAATTGCCTGCAAATATTCCAAGCGAAGTGAAATGGTGACAGATGTTTTGCATGTAGGTAGATATAAACTTTGTTTAGCACAAAATGGTGAGAATTATTTAAATTCAATTGCAAAATTAATTATTGGGATTTTTAAATTGTAAAGCACCACTTGGTCTTTAAAGAATCTTAAAAAAAAAACCTCAGGTATTTATTGTTTTGCTTCAATTTACAGTGGTGCTATAAATAGCTGACAAGAAACGATGACAAATAAGGTATTGTAACCCTTTGGGAGTTTATTAGGTCATTTGTGAGAGCGTTGAATAGAGTCATTTGTTGCCCTCAGGTGTTTGAGAGTCTCTTTACCCTTGGGAAAGGAATTTAACAAAGGAGTGTATTTCAAAGAAGGCACTCTGTGTTTTCCACCCTTTTTCTGAAGTGTTTTCAAACACACTCCAAGCTAAAAATTCTCAGAAGTGAGAAAAGGAGGTATATATCAGACGACCCCTGAAGCAGCTGACAATCCCAGGGAGCAGAAGATAGGGTCAGATTCTAGATGCTTGAATCCCAAATACATTTTCACCATAGGAGGCCCTGATTTATTTTTGCCCCACCCACTGGGTGCAAACTTTGAAATGCACAATACAAACGCATTGGACTAATGCCCTACTTGCATTTTTTTATTTGGCTGAAATGTGACATGTCTTGTTTTTATGTCTGGTTCCAAAAAACACTGGTCAGGTCCTTTGTTACAAAAAGGCACTGCATCTGCCTTGATCTACATATCTTCCTAATTAAATAAAGGATTAGCATTTGTTTAGGCTATAATAAATCAAGTTGTCAGGCAATATCAATATAGCCGTCATGATGAATCTGCTAAATATAGATTTAAGGAAAAAAATTAACTACAGTTCTAATTGTCATCTAGGTAGTTATCTGGCCCGAAATTCCAGACAATATCTCCAGCTGAAAGAAGAGTAAGAAGGAAGCCAAAGGAAAAGGAAAACTGGAAGTGAATCTGTGTATGTACATCTTTTTCTTTTTTACTTCCTTGTACAGTACCAATTAAATTTTTCTCATGATTCTTATCTGAAATGCTCAGAGTAAGCAGTTTCAACATCACCCAGCTTGCATTTAGTCCAGGAGGTGCTATCAAATGAACTCACTAGCTCACTATTTCTGCTTAATTAAGATACTTAGAGATGAAAATCTGTGGAAATTAAAAGGTTAGTTGTGGCAATGATGAAATAACAACAGTCTGAATCGAGCAAATCTGCAGTGTGGAAGTCCCAAATTTAATACCAGCAGTTGATGTAGACCAAGCAATGAACAAGTTTGTTGTTTTTGATTTTCCATGCTGACTGTTGCTGATAGGTCCAAGGCAAGATCAATCCTCTTTGTTTCTGGTAAGACAGCCTTTCCATACAATTTTTGCTCAAAATAACTTTTATTTGTAGAGTCTATCTGAGAAGTGAGACTGATAGAAATAAGGAAATCACAGAATAAATAATGCAAAAAAACAGATTTTGATTAGGGAGCTGTCACAAGGACAGTAGTTAAGACTAGTGACACTTAGGCAAAGATGCCTAAAACTAGGCACATTTGGCTGAAATATGGGCAAATGCACTAATGCGATTCATCAGTTGGGTCAAGGATACCCAGGGAAGTAAGGAACTAGCAAAGATGTGTGTTAGCAGTTAAATATGGATAT
>VXAV01002868.1:137619-156268 GCA_013399715.1 Alectura lathami | reverse complement strand
GTCGGGCCTGAGGGGAGGTGGCCCTTGGCAGCGGCGTTTTGTGGCCCGGGGGCCAGCCTGTGGCACCGCCGGCCGCGAGGGCGGCTGCTGGCCCCGGCGGGGACAAAAGCGTGTGGTATTGCGGAGACGGCGGCTTTTTGTGCGTCGCTGGGACGCGAGCGGAGTCACTTTGCGGCCCCGGGGCTGGCTGAGGTAATGCCGAGGGCCTGGCCTGGCTGGGCTGGCGGCGGAGCGCCTGTGCGCTCTACAAAGCGCTGGTTTAGGCTGTACGAAGAGCCCGAGGGTGGCGGAGACGTTAGGGCTGAGCCCGATGGAGGGGAGGGGTTGCTGCGAGAGGAGAGGGCAGGTCTCTGCGGGCTGGTTGGGGTCTTCAGGGAGTGGCCAAGCACGAAGGATATGTGCGTGCTGTAAATGAAGTGTGCTGCTCCCCGGGTAATATATTCAATTAGTCTGAACTGAGTTGCAAGGGCAACTTAGAAGTGACATTGGTGGGCCCTGACTTGAGCTTGGCTGAGGTTGTAGATCCTGCCATGCTCTCCAATGTAGTTGTTTTTCTTCACAGCTTAAGAATATTCAGTCTATGCCATTAGGCTTAAACTTGGCCGAAGAGTGCTGTTAATTACTCACACCACTGTTGTGGCTGTGCTAGTCGAGATTGACGAGCAGGGGAAATTGTAAATAAGGGTATACTGTAATGAACCAGTTTAAATCAAAATATATGTATCTTTAATAAAAAAAGAATGAAATAGTGCTGCTTATAATATATATTGGAATAAGGATGGTGGAAGCAGAAGATTGAACTGTAATGCTGTAGATGCTTTGTCTTAGGAGGGAAAATGACAGGAAGAGCTAGAGCCAGAGCACGAGGAAGACCTCCAGGACAGGAAACTGCTCCTCCTTCTGTAGGAGCTGCATCTGTAAGTCGGTTCTCTTTAATTGGCACAGCAATGCTTTGAAATATCATAGCTTAGCTGCTTAGTGTTCTAATTTGTGGATGTTAGATGATATTCCTATATGGGCTGGCACTGTTCTATCATGTAGGCTGAGCGCATCTTCCACCACAAAGGTTAGTTCGAGAGGCTAGGACCATGAGGTGAAGAGTGTAAGAACAGAGAGGCCTGCTTTGTTACAGATCCTGGGGAGTGTTCAGTGTCAGAGCATGCATGTGGGAATCACAAGACATGCAGTCAGTGCTCTGAGAGTGAAGGAATGGAATGGAAGAGTTCCAGAAGAGCGCTGCTGGCAGTTTGTGTGGCAGTGGTTCAGGAGGTCCTGCTGCTGTGTTGTAGGGCAGAGCCATTCAGCTCTCTAGCTCAGATTTCATGATCATCCTTAATATTGGCCTATCGCTTGCTTACACTTAAAGTAAACTTGATTTCTCAGCTTGGGGAAGAACTAACCATGCTTATGGGGCAGACTGCAAGTATCTGAGTACATGTAATGTGAAATTGTCAATCATGGGATTGTTTGTGGCTAAAATGTTTTGCAGTCGCTAAGTCTATTTTCTCTGTGGAAACTTGCATTCTTTTGGAGGGAAAAGAGCTCTAGCTAGTTCAACTTACTCTGAAGTATTTGTCAAGGCATGACACTTTTAAATATTATTTGTACATTGAACACTGAAGTTAGAAGAGCTGTTTTTATAAAACAAGTAATCGTTTGCTTGGGGTATCAGAGGAGATGTTAACAATGAGAACAGGCCAGAGATTTTGGGTGGGGCCTGGAAAGAAAAGGTTTACTCTTAACTGCTTATGTTAAATGAACATAATCCCAACCCCCATTGTTTTAGGGTTTGAAGTGTGGAGTAATAATTATGATACTTAATATAGGGGGAGGGGGAAAAGATTGAAATGTATGTAACTGTTACACTTGGGTACTTGGATATTCTGGGCTTGAATAGTGTTTTGCTGTACTGTAAGAAATGTGCTGTTTCTTCAGTTGCACTGGGAAAAGTTGCTCTCAACTGTTTCAGGTTCAGCAGACTTTGCCAAGTCGTCCACATGGCCAGCAGCAACCTCAACAGCCATCTCTTCCTCCGTCACTCTCAGAACTTGGTGGCCGTGGTCGACAGAGGGGCCCTCAGGGTGATCCAAGGCCATTAGGTTAGAAGGTGGTGGGAGGGAAAGACTGATTTCCCCCAGAGAAAGTGTTACAACATTTCTAATTCTTCTTTTCAGAACGAGATTCATTACTAAGATTTGGGAAAGTTTACGGTGTTTATCTTGTGGTGATAGTGTTGCCCTTCTGATGTGCAGCATAACTGAAACAAGACTTTTGAAAGCTATCTTAAGTTTGCTAGAACTTGAACAGAATACCATCTCCTCTATCAAAATAGTAAATGAACAAAATTAGCTGTTGGCACAATCAACTGCATACATACTAATAGTAATTTTTTTTTCTGGTACGTCATTCCTTTACTTGAATGTTAATAATGAAATGAAGCTCTCCCATTACAGTGTACTCTTTGACATTCCAGCATCAGCTGGAGCTGAAATGACGTATTTGCAAAAGAGTTTGACTTAGATGGTTCATTAATCCATCTTTTTCGATCTGGCTAATGAGCTGTTCCATTTGTTTCCTAGTTAACTGTAAATCTTAGTATTGAGGTAATACATATGATCTTCCTATTTTAAGATGAATTCACTGTGTTAGCAAAACTTGAAACTTAGCATTTCATAATTTCTTTAATTTTGATATAGATCTGGCTTTTACAATTAAATTTTATAAATAAATAAAATACTATTTAATTTTGACTTTTCCCCTGTCTCAAATTTCAAAGCAATAGGACTACCGATTTCGGCAGGACTTCAGGAATTGTCATTATCGGATAGAGGTGGACGTCGTCGGGATTTCCATGATCTTGGGGTAAATACTCGGCAAGCCATAGAACATGTTCAAGAATCAAAAACTGGTATGTTCAGATTAGATTATGGACAAATATAAGCAAATTGAAATGAAAAATAGTTTTAGTTTGTTTCTGCTTTTTGTATCCCCTAGAGAGCCAAATAAAAAAGTCCTTATTACATGCTAGAAAAAGATACGAGTTCTTCCTGATACGATGACACGTCTGGCAGATGTTGTGTAGCAGTTAAACTGCAAGGATTTAGCTGTAAGTGGTAATCCTTGAGTGTTCCTGATGTCCACTTCTTCAAGCAGCACTCTATTGCAGTACTCTATGGGTTTGCTTATAGAGTTTCTGATTTTTAGCACGCTGACCTGAGCAAATTTGTAAAGATCTGAAAAAATGTAGGATTTGAGACCTCTTCTGAAGAGACATTTAAGTAGAAGGTATTTGGTTTCTTCTCTTGAGGTGATGTCATGTAAAAAGTAGTAGAAGCAGGCTGCCATGGCAGTCCAGCCAGCTCGCTAGAACACCATTCTTGCATATGTCTAACAGTGCAGGGTCTGTGCTGATAAGGGTTTTATACTGCAGGTGGCTCTAGGAGATATCACATTGGTATGACTGCAACTGTAGCCCTCTTGCTGAACTGAATGGTAACTGGAGTGTGCCGCAGGCCCAGGAACAGTGGGACATAGTCCTGTTCATGTCACTTGGGGCTGGAAGCAGAGTAGCTCTTTCTCATCTGTATTTTTTATCCAGAGTTCTACTAATGCTGCTATATCATGGCTTGCTGTACTTCATAGGTGGCTGTATTGCTGGTCTTTTTGTTTTCTTTTTGTACAGTTTTCTGGTACACTGTACATGCTTTGTATGTAGGGAAAAGGGAAAAATAAATGACTGACCTGGAGCTAGTTCTCACTGTGTTTCTTAAGTCTTGAAATAGCAAAATAAATGTCATCTTATCCTGTATGATTGGGAATGAGGATGTCTATACTGATTGATACTTGTGTGAGTTCTTGTACTGTGTTTATGATTCATGTAAAGAAAGAGTCATTTGTCCATTTGTGTTTTGGTGGCAATTCATGTGGGTAGTACATAGCACTCATCCTTTAGGAGATAGGTAAGCATTTAGATCAGTAACCTCCTTTGATGTAGGAGTTTGATAGACAGAAGAATTATAAAAAAGCTCTGGTGGCTGTCTGTGATAATGCTATGCATGTGCAAGAATTTTCTGTAACTTTTACAGTACTAGAACAGTTACAGAACATAACTGGTCTCTAATCTAGCATTTAAAAATTCCTTGAAGTTGTTAAAATACTATGAAACGGTAGAATTTTTCATAACTACTAGGATGTTTGCCTCTCATTTTAGGTTCTTCAGGTGCTGTGATAAAATTACTTGCAAATTATTTTCGTCTCACATCTCGACCTCAGTGGGCTTTGTATCAGTACCATGTTGGCTATAATCCTGAGATGGAAGCACGCCGCCTTCGATCAGCTTTGCTCTTTCAGCATGAAGAGCTAATTGGAAAGACACGTGCATTTGATGGATCAGTATTATTCTTGCCAAAAAAACTAACGAATAAGGTGTGATATCAGAATACTGTATTACTTGTTTTTTGTCTTGCATGTTGATGCTTCTTGTTTCTTACCAGTCTGGTCAAACTTAAATAATAGATATCCCATGAGCAACATTTAGTTGAATTGAATGTAGCAGTATAAGCTAATTTACTTGCATTGAGATATTTAGTAATAAACTTCCAATTCTAATGCTTAGGCTCTGCAAACTAGAATAATCCTCTGCACAGAAGCAGATAGTACAGACATTATTTTTTTTCCTTCAGTTTTCTTTCCGCTTGAATCTTTTAATAACTTCCATAATTGAACATCCCATGTAACTGAAAGGGTGGATGTACTGGGTATATGTGGCAGGGTTTTAGTATTTGAGGGGCTCTGGGGTCACCCCTGCGGGAGGAGGTCAGATCTGCCCTTGTGCTTTACACAGACATTTCCAGCCACTGCAAGCCAAAGTTGATCTCATCAGCAGAGCTAGTGGCAACTCTGTGAAAACAGTTAAGAAAGGGGAAAAAAATGCCTGAGCAGCAGATGAAAAGGACGGAGCAGTAGAGGGAGATTACTGACTGTAACCGCCTGCCTCTTGAGCCACTCATGGCCTTGCTGAAGGGACTGAGTGTGACCAGTGGAATTAATGAAGGCTGGGGAGAGGAGTCTGGAGAGAAGCGAAGTTGTTTATCCTGTGTGTTTTAATGTTTGTCTTTTTGCCTCCCAGTATTTGAATCAGTAAATATATATACATATATATTAATTAGCAATGTATTGAATTTATTTCCACAACTTGAGTCTATTTTGCCTGTTATGGTAATTGATAAGCAATCTCCTTGTCTTCATCTTGACTTACGAGATTTCTTGCTCCTGTTCATCCTATTTTTTCCACTGTCCTACTGTGGGGGACAGGGAGGTGTGAGCAAGCAAGAGGGTGGGAGTTCATCAGGTAGCACGCAGCCATCCAACCACAGCAGATTCCTGCATCTGCTCTGTACCCTTAGTAACCATCTGTTCCAAGTTGTCTGCTTGTACAAGATGCCTTGGGGATAGCATCCATTCTTCTGTCTTTCATCCAAGAGAACCAAGCATTTTTGGCTGCAGTTTTCAGTCATAGTAAGAAATCAAATTCCTGTTTCTGTAAAGTCTTGCAATTATTACTTAGAATTTTAATATGCTAGTACAATTTGATGTTAAGGGAGCAAAGTTCAGATACAGCCCTGTTTTCCTTGAGTTTTATTGATCTAACTTCACTTTTTTTCAGGTTACTGAAGTGTTTAGTAAGACCCGAAATGGAGAAGATGTGAAGATCACAATCACGTTGACTAATGAGTTGCCACCGACTTCACCTACATGTCTGCAGTTTTACAACATCATTTTTAGAAGGTTTGCTTGCCCAGTTATGCCTTTATAGGAAGTCATGTGAAAAATATCTGCCTTAAGTGTTTCATTTCCAAAGAATGGAAAATCAATATGACATGTAAATTTTCAAGTCTTTGCAGCTGCTGCTACTATGTGGCCAACCACATTTGGCAACGTTTTTGTGTGCAGTTACATGCACACTGGCTTGTCTGTGTGGTGAGGACTGGCCCAGGCTGCCCAGAGAGGCTGTGCATGCCCCATCCCTGGCAGTGCTCAAGGCCAGGCTGGATGGGCCCAGTGGGTGGCAACCAGCCCACGAAGGGGAGTTGGAACTAGATGATCTTAGAAGTCCCTTCCAACCGAAGCCATTCTGAGATTATATGTTTCTGGTACATGTTAGTGTAAAATTAGTTTATGCCTTTTACCTGTGCAAGTAGATTCATTCTGCAGTGCTCACTGAGGTAGGCAGTTAGCTCCTTCTCCGTCCTCTTCTTCCATCTGCGGATATGCCTCTTAAAGCAAAAAGTAGTTCAGGACCTTCAGCTGAAACAATCATACAGAGAGATGGGTCCATGGATAGTTTGATAAACTGAACAGTAATGGTACATGACATCTCTATTTTATCTTCCAGGCTTTTGAAGATAATGAATTTGCAGCAGATTGGACGTAACTATTACAACCCTAATGACCCAGTCAGAATCCCTAATCACAGGTTTGGCAAAACCATGTGTAACATCTGATTACTCTTTGTCAGTGTGTGTTCTGCTATTACATGTAACTCAGATATCAGATATGCTTAACTGACTGTAAAACTGAGATCTTTGAACACTTTAGAATTAAAATAGGCTGCCCAGAGAGGTTGTGGAGTCTCCTTCTCTGGAGACATTCAAAACCCGCCTGGACGCGTTCCTGTGCAATCTGCTCTAGGTGTTCCTGCTTCGGCAGGGGGATTGGACTAGGTGATCTTTCGAGGTCCCTTCCAATCTCTAACATTCTGTGATTCTGTAAAGTTCAGGAATGTCCCTTTCATTCTGAAGGCCATTTAATCTGCCAAGTAAATTTGTATCTGGCCATACCCCACTGGATGGGCGGTTTGGTAGCTTGCATATTTCAAGGTCTCATGTATGGTCCCTATCCCTCACCAGGATCCTGTGCAATGTGGCTGCTTCTAGCTACTGTATCCGCTGGTAATCTTGAGTTTGACTGGCGCCCGTTGTGTGGCTGTGGTGTACGCCTTGCTGCTAGTCTAGCCTGCATGACCCGCCTGATGGAAGAAACAAGACAGTGTTCTGATAGATAAACTGTTGGTCTTTTCCTCTTTAACGCATCCCTTGAATACCCATATATGTTGTATTCAAGATATTTAAGTATGACATGGATTTGTTAAATATTGAAATATCCTTTTTTGGGATGCAGTTATATTGGTATATCATTAATTTTTTTTATCTTGTCTAAAGATACCTGTATTTAAAATATTTTTATTTACTTCTGGGATCTTATTTATATTTGGATAATGTTCTGTTTGTGCCTTGATGGCTTTCAGGTGTCTGGGAAAGTGGACAGAAATAACTCAAGGGTGAGAACAGAGATGCTTTAAACCATCTTGAGCATTTTAAGATCCTGTTGTTCTCTTTTGATAGGTTGTTGGTTTGGCCAGGCTTCACAACCTCTATTCTTCAGTATGAGGAAAGCATTATGTTATGTGCAGATGTGAGCCATAAGATTCTTCGTAGTGAAACAGTATTGGATTTTATGTACAGTCTCTATCAACAAGTTGAAGAGCAAAGATTTAGAGATGCCTGTGCTAAAGAGCTGATAGGTATAATTGTTCTTACAAAGTAAGTCTCTTTGGACTCTTCTCAGACATATGTTTTATTCTTTGGGGTGGTCCATGTCCTGAAGTATACAATGAGGTATTGGAAAGCCTGAAAACTGTATCATTGTCAAGTTAGCAAATTAATTGAGGTGACAGCATTTACAAAAGGGGGAAGTGCATATTAGATTAGTTCTGTTTTCATTTGGTATTATTATAATGTAGCTTCTAGTGTAATTGATTCCTGCTATAATTGGAATCTAAGTTACTGCTGCTGATAAGAGTAAAACTTCAAACTTATATGAGTATTGCCATTAACCTTCTCCTTCACAGTTCTATTTCATTTGTGTTTAAGATTTTAAAAAACTGATGAAATTGTTTGTTCAGGTACAATAATAGAACATACAGAGTTGACGACATTGACTGGGATGCCAACCCACAGTGTACTTTTAGACGAGCAGATGGCTCTGAGATCAGCTATGTAGACTACTACAAAAGGGTATGGCAACTTTCCTGTCTGTGTATTGTGCTTAAACTTGAAATTTTAGAGCACTGTTGGAAAAGGCTGAGGTACTGAACGCAGGCTTTGCCTCAGTCTTCATTAGTAAGGCTGGCCTTCAGGAATCTCAGGCCCCAGAAACAAGGAGGAAGGTCTGGAACAGGGAAGATCTACTGTTGGTAGGAGAGGGGCAGGTCAGGAATACTTAAGCACACTGAACGTACTTAAGTCCATGGGCACAGATGGGTTACGCCCACAAGCACGGAGGCAGCTGGCTGCTGATAGTGCAGGGCCACACAGTAACCTTGGATTGAGATGGCTGGGAAAAATGCTCAAGGGCTGAAGGAGATTGAATGTCACTTTTGTCTTGAAGAAGTGCAAGGGGCAGGACCCAGGAAACTATGGGCTGGCCAGCCTCACTTCAGTCCCTGGGAAGGTGATGGAAAAGCTAATCCTGGAAACTTTCCAGGCATGTGAATGACAAAGTCAGTAAGGCATGCTTGACCAACATGATAAGCTTCTGTGGTGAGTGACTGGCCTGGTAGATGAAGGCATACCAGTGGATATTGTCTGCCTAGACTTCAGTAAGGCTTTAAACACTGCCTTCCATAAGATCCTCGTAGAGAAGCTGATCAAGTATGGACTGGATGAGCAGGCAGTGAGGAGGGATTGGGAACTGGCTGAATGGACAGACCCCAAGGGTGGTGACCAGTGCACAAAGTCTAGTTGGAGGCCAGTAACGAGGGGTCAGTCCTGGGAACAGTCCTGTTCGATGGGCGGAGTGTACTTTCATCAAGTTTGTTGATGACTTACTGGAGATGGAATATGTGGACAGTCATCTTAAAGAAATTACATTTCAGTACTTGTTGGTTGTTTGAGACAAAGTTTAGGTATGTCTTTATAGCTCAACCTTCTCTGTAATTGAAGACTACTCACTGGAACTGCGGAATCTTTCTAAACATAGGTTTCTGCTGTAAAAAAGTATGGGAATTCATTTAAGTGTTTCTTCTGGTTTATTATCCATTCTGGTTTAGGATGGAGTTTATAAATGATGAATTTTCTTCACCTTCTCGCCTTTGCTGTGATCTCACTTTCTTGTTTTTAAATGGTATCCTTTGGATTTTTTCTGAGGTGTGAGAATGAGTTAAACTATGAAGTAAGTTTGTTGGCTGTCAGGTTTTTTTTTGTTTCTTTCTAAATTATGTTAGTGACTGCTAAACAGAACAACTTTTGCCAGATGCAGGGAAAAATTGCAGGAGGGTTGAATTTCAGGCTTATGTGGAATCTTAATTGATTCTTGTGATGTCTTGAATTAAACTGCTTTATAGAGCAGGAACCTTGTTCATTAGTGATCTGAAATGAGCCTGATCTTGAGTTAGGTGCTTTGAGTGGCATTGCCTCAGACAAGGCAAGGATTGTTTCTGTTGTCTCTTACAAGTCAATATCTTAAAAGTTAATTATTAATTATTGTTCTCTCAGTAGAGAGAACAGTGCTTCCTTGTTTGGCCTTTTTTGACAAGAACAGCTTCCCTTAAGTTAATATGTCGTTTAAAAAAATGTTGATGGCTGCCTTTTTTAATGAAAAATACTAATTTTCTGAAGTGAACGTTAAGAAACCTTGAGTGTTTGTTATGAATAAACTAACATACAATGTGTATTTCTAAAACAGCAATACAATCAAGAAATTACTGACTTGAACCAGCCTGTCTTGATCAGTCAGTCTCGGAAGAAGAGAGGAAACACGATGCTAGGACCTGTGGTTCTAATTCCAGAGCTGTGCTACCTAACAGGTACTGTAGTAGTAGTTTTTTCATCTCAAAGCATCTGTCGAACCATGCCTCTCACTGCATCTGGTATTTTGACAGCAGCCTTTTGCCAATTTAAATAGAAATATTTTGCTTGTATGAAAGTGAGTTCAGATAATAAGTTGTGTAGCTCAAAGCTATTTAAAAGACTGAAATTTTTGAGGGGCTTTGATGTTGTGTAGTCTTTAAGGTGTTGAATGTTGTCCCACTGATAACTTATAAAGATTTTGGCAGTTGAACTTCTGTTAAAAAAGAGATTTACTATAAATAGATCATTTTATAGGTTGCATAATACGTAAGTACATATTTTTCTCTGTGAGACAGTCTGTGCTAGCAGTACCTGTCCATCTCAGCTGGATGACTTTTGAGCAAAACAACCCATCTCAGCAAAACAGCTGTTTGGTTTTGCTTTGGAAATGTAAATAAAGTGCTGCACATCCTTACTGTTTCGTTTCCCTTCAAGCGCACAAATCAAGAAATCTGTTTTTGTTGGCTTGTGTGCAGATGGAAATGTAGGTGAAGAGAGCAATTTTAAACTCTTACTTACCACTGATCCCACTTTGTGCCTGCAGTATATGCACAGCTAATCTGCATGACTTGCAAGAAATGCTCAGCACCTATAGTTTTGTGATCTTGAGCAGTGAGCAAGTTGCCAGTTGCTGGATTTCTTTTTGAAAACTGTGTCTGCCTTTAGTGGTGATATGATGAATATGTGCATATAATTTCAGCTGTTTACCTTTTCCTGATAAATGGCAAATATTGTTTGAGGTTAAAGTAAGCTTTAGCTAGCATTGATTGCTTTACATCTCCAGTTACATCTGCACCCATGTGTGTATTCACAGTAGAGTTCTGTACATTTTTTTTGATCATAAGCAATGACTGTATCTTATATGAAGACCTGGGAAGTCTCACTGGTAGAAAATGAAGAGACAATGTATAGATGTTAGGAAGGCTTGGTGTTTGTTTGTTTTAGCTGACAGTCAGTGTAATTAGCCAGGCATTAGTTTTAAATAAAACTTCAGAGTGCAATGGTGACCCCAGAGTGTTCAGCAAGCTGGGAATTTAACCTCACATAATTTTTTTTTATTTCTATTTTTTTCCTTTTGCTTATGAAATGAATGACTTAAGCTATTTTTGAAAACGGATCTTCCAAACTCTGACTGTGTTAATATGTTATGTGCCGGTAGTCTTCACTGCATGGGAGGATGAATCCAGAGCTTTGGGGATCTGATGGAAATTGTTAACGCTAGCGTGAGTCTCTTTAAACATAGGGATTCATTTTTCATCAGGTTAGCAAACTTCCTTTTGCTTCTTTGCCCTTAGGAAAACCAAATGGGGGCCATAAGGAGACTAAAAAATGTAGTAAACTTGCCTAAACAGTACTGTATCTTAACGAGAAAAGGCTGAGGAGCTTGCACACTGCAAAGACAGTAAGAACTCCCGCTAAATCCACACAACATGGGAGGAAACAATGAATAGGAATATGTCATTAGTAAAGAGCAGAACTTCTGTACTGTGCAGTCATCTGCAGAGGCATCAGTAGGTGCTGTGGTATGGGATATGTTGAGCTTGATGCAGACGAGCATGACAGTGTGCAGTATGGCATTAACAACTGCCTACAAGTGGTTAACTGCCTCATGGCTACTTGCTGGGTTATGCTTTTTCAACTGCTGTAGCTTGTAAGTGAAGAGGAAACCTCCAGTTGTTGGTATCTATAGACTTCAGAGTCCTTAGTCTAATTTGTACTCAGAAAAAGATTTTGCCATTAACAGGATTAACTGAGAAGATGCGGAATGATTTTAACATGATGAAAGACTTGGCTGTTCATACACGACTGCCACCTGAGCGAAGGCAGCGTGAAATTGGAAGACTTATTGACTACATCCAAAAGTATGCTACCTTGTGCTTCATTGTCTCACAAATGTTTCATGATAAACTTTTTCTTTTTCTTTTTCTTTTTCTTTTTTTTTAAGTAAGATTTACAAAGATTTTGCAAGAAATAAGTCTCAGCAGGAACAAACTTGTTTTAATTGAAACATTGTTTTTGAACAGAGATGACAGTGTTCAGAAGGAGCTCCGGGACTGGGGTTTAAGCTTTGATTCTAACTTACTATCCTTTAAGGGAAGAGTTGTTCAAGCAGAAAAGATCCTTCAATCAGGAAATGTGGTAAATAAAACAACTTCTAAACTTCTTTGGATCTGTCCCAGTAAAGCAGGCTCTTAAAGGATGAAATGCTACTTGTTGGTCAAAGGGTTATGAGAGAAAACATTATACACAAGTCGCTGTCCATACAGAACATTTATAAGCTTCTCAGATTGTTCACAAGTTCTGTGTAAAAATGCCTGGATTTGGCATTGTTTAGACTAGTGTCTTCCCTGCAAAACAGTCCCTTCTGTCTGAACAAAGTGGTTTCAGATACAAAAGTAGGAGAATACAGATGTTTCTAATCAGTTTTCAGTTATTAAAATACCAAGGCTTTCAAATGAAAAGCCACTAATTGGTTCTGTGGACGGAACACATACAGAATCTATTGACTAAAAGCTGGGTAACTCTTCAGTATGAATAACAGAGATTCAATTAAATCGTAAATTACCATAAAACATAATATATTTGCTCTGTAATAGTCTGTGTTCTGAAGGATTTGTTGGCTTTCAGTGGATGCTAGGTAGAAAAAGTTTTTTAGTGTCTTCATCTTTGTGTACTTGGCAGAGCTTTTTTTAATCTTGAAAAGATCTTATACCTTCTTTATAATGGTATTTTTCTCAGGCAGTTACCTTATTTAATATATTTTTCTTCCTGGATATATATATATTATTTTAAGAAATAGCTATGCAGCTATATCCAGCCAAAACTTGTGCAGCAAATAGTAACTTGCATTGTATAACAAGGGATACATTTATAGAGCGTAGAATGTGTTGAAAGGGTTAGATAAAGCTTGCTTTAAATTGGGCAGTGACATTAGTAGGAGGAAAAACACCAAAAATACTCATGTTCTAGGCAAAAGTGTTGCAGTCTGATCTTGAAGTGTATCAGGAGGTAGGTGTGGCATAGCTTGTTTGGTTGGGTGTTGATTTTCTTTCTCTTCCACATATTTGCAGTTTGATTACAATCCTCAGTTTGCTGACTGGTCAAGGGAAACCAGGGGGGCTCCCTTAATCCGCGCGAAGCCTATGGACAACTGGTTGTTAATATACACACGGCGCAACTATGATGTTGCTAATACTTTGCTTCAGAATCTGTTTAAAGTCACACCATCTATGGGAATCAAAATGAACAAGGCAACCATGTAAGTATAAGTCTGATGGAAAATGGTATTACACTTACTAAGGTATATATGCTAGCATACTTAGGCTGGTAAATAAGACAGCATAGAATCTCAGGTTACCTACCTCTGCTGTGAGATTTTAATTAAAAAAGGTGCTTTTCTTGTTCATACTTTTATTTGTGAAAGCTTTCATTGTGGGGCTAAAGCATGCCAAAATCAAACAGCATTAGACATCTGATCATTGAGCAAAACCTTCTCAGATGGAGCCATGTGTAATAGAAGAAGGAGTGTGCGTGTTCATACTGACCTTGAACATATGTGATTTGTCCTCTTTGCAGATATCTGCCTTTGAGCACTTGTCCTTGTTTTAAACCTGTCTTTAATTGATGTTGGAAACCTAAGTTGGGAGGGATTTATTAGTATTCAAAAAGTACAAATATTGTATGTTTGTGAACAGCTGTAACTGTGACGGTACTGATGCCTAATGGATAGTTGTTTTTCCTGTGATTTCAATAGCTGTTAGAACTATTAATACTGAAGGAAAACAAACAAACAAACAAAACAACCTTTTTCTTCCTTTTCAGGATTGAGGTGGATGATAGGACAGAAGCTTATTTAAGGGTTTTGCAACAAAGTATTACTCCTGACACAAACATAGTATGTATTTGAATTCATAATTTCAAAGCCTGTTAATCTCTAATTCATATTTGAAGAGTAGTGGACTAATTCTCAGAAATACAACTCTTGGCTCCTGAATATCTACTGTTTACTGCATGCTTACTGTCATACTCCTGTTAATACTCCAGATTTTTAAAACTTTTTTTTTTTCCTTCAAAGGCAGTTTGCATTTTGTCTAGTAGCCGAAAGGATAAGTATGATGCTATCAAGAAATATCTATGTACAGATTGTCCCATTCCAAGTCAGTGTGTGATTGCTCGCACTTTAAGCAAGCCTCAGACTACTCTGGCCATAGTGACAAAAATTGCCTTGCAAATCAACTGTAAAATGGGTGGAGAACTCTGGAGTGTTGAGATCCCAGTAAGTGTTTTCTGTTTTTCTCATGGCTAACTATTTCCTTTATTCAGTCTGACTTAAAACAAATCTTTTGGCAAAACTAAATACTCTTTGTCGAGTTTGTTTTGTGTCTGTGACAAGAAGCATGAAGTTTAATTTGATCTAAGAGAAATGTAATTCTAAGTATTGAGAGTCTGTGGTTCACTCAAGTGATCTGAAACCATAAAGCTTATGTCATGATCTTGTTAAATGTTAGGATGGAGGTGATAGGTGCTCCGGCATGTCTGCACATACTAACATGTGTTCTGCATTGATTCCTTTTAAGCTGAAGCAGTTGATGATTGTGGGAATTGATTGTTACCATGACTCTTTAGCTGGGAAGCAATCAATTGCTGGATTTGTCGCTAGCCTGAATGAAACAATGACACGGTAAGATTTGAATGCCAAAGAAAAAGTTAGAATCATTATCTTTCCCTTAACTGGAAAGAAGCTGGAATGTGGTAGGCCATCATGAAAGTGTATGAATTGATTTAATTATGCATTTTTAACAATTATCTATTAAAACAGGAATAGATGTTTCACTTGTGAATTCTTCCTTCCACTGCATCCATTAAAGAATAGTCTTGTATTTTTACCAAGGGGCTTAACAGAGGGGGCAAGTGGTGGGACAAGGGCTGGGATGAATGGAGGGCATCAGGGTGACATGCTGCTCTCCCTTTTGAGTTGACTTGTATGAAATTTTTTTGACTGAGAGGAATTCCATGTGGTGCCAAGGTTCTTGTCTACCACAAGGGTTTTGCATGGAGAATATTCTCATTGTATGCTAATTCTTGTTTGACTGCCTCGGCCCACAATAACCATAAGGACTACTTAGTCATAGCCATTTTAGAACTATCTTTTATTGAAGTAAGCCAGTAAATGCTTTGAGACTCATGTTTTATATTGTTGTTCACAGGTGGTTCTCACGCTGTGTTGTTCAAAGTCGTGGGCAGGAACTTGTGGATGGGCTGAAAGTGTGCTTGCAAAGTAAGGGAAGGCTTTTTGCTCTGGCAGAGTAGGAGTTAAGGAATGACAAGTTACCTTCCTTGAAAGATGCCTCTTTAGCTGCCTTGAGGGAATCATTACCAACCTGCACTTGGATTAAAAAAAAAGAAAACATTAAAAATAATAGTTTTAAATATTGCTGAAGTTTAATATTATTTTGTGTACATTCTTTAATTGATTTCCCTATTTTTTTAACAATAGTTTAATACTTCTTATCAGTATGCTTCAAGGATTGTTTTAGAGGAGAAGGATTTAAAGGAGATCAGAAGTAATTGTAACTTAGAATCATAGAATGGTTTGGGTTGGAAGGGACCTTAAAGATCATCTAGTTCCAACCTCTCCTGCCATGGGCAGGAATGCCTCCCACTAGACCAGGTTGCTCAGAGCCCCATCCCCATTTAAGTAAACAAGGTTTCATCTGTTAAGGAAATTATCCTGCAGAGCAAGTGGAAGCAACAATTCTAAAATAGATGTGATTTTTGTTCTTCTTCTCTCTTCTGGGATAGAGATTTGTTTTAAACTTGTGAATTAGCAGCCCTAAAGTCTTCAGTGGGTGGAATGAACGGTCCTTCTAATTGTGTATTGATCTACTGTCGGGGATGCAATGTGAGCATACCACGTGAGATTGCTTCTTGTTTCTCTTCGTGGTTGTTAGGAGTGTTCTTTCTGAACAATGCAGATTCAGAAGTGCTTTCCATTTTTTTAATTTATTTGAAGCTGCTCTAAGAGAATGGTTCAAGTGGAATAAGTATTTGCCCTCTCGTATTATCGTGTATCGTGATGGCGTAGGAGATGGACAGCTCAATACTCTGGTTAATTATGAAGTGCCTCAGTTTCTGGATTGCTTGAAGAGTGTTGGTAAAGACTACAAGTAAGTCTGTTTCCACCAGCTCCTTTATTCACACTACAAGAAAAATCCACTCTGTAATACAAAAAGTGGTTGAAGAAGAGTTTCATCTTTTCACCCTGATTCATTTCTGCTTGAGCTCAAATATCTGCTCTTCTGATGGTTGTTTACATGATTTGAGATACCTAACTTGTAATCTAATAGGAGATCTGTTTGTCTGTTGACACTTACTGGAGTTCTGCGTGGTTCTTCACATTCTGCTTTAAAGCTGTTGTCAACTACAGTATTCCTTTGACTTGATCTTTCCTTAATCTGCTCTGAATGATGAATTTTTTTTCCTGAAACAACAGAAAAGCAGAGCACAAAACAATTACCAACAGGCAAAACTGAAGTGCTTGCTTCCTCTGTTTAGCCTCTGTAATGGTTTGCTCTTCATCAAAATATTGTTAAAACACAAACCATTTTTACATTTCATGTAAAACATGAAGGAGTGAGATAGTAGAATCAGATTTGTATTTAGAAGATCCATTTTTGGTCTGTTTTGCATCTCCCTATGAAATATAAACTAATGTGGTGGGAAATAATATCAAAGTTGCACCAGAATCTAAGAAGTTTTGAACAAGGTCCAACTTAATTAATGAATAAGTGAAGACTTCCGTGAAATTGATGTTGTGGAGAACTCTAGTTACTTTTGAAGCTCTAGAGCATCTGCTCCTGAAATACTCTGATTTTTTTTCCTTTAAGGATGAATTTATCTATTATTTTGTTCTTTTTTTTCTTATTTTCACTTACTTATTTTAGTCCCAGACTTACTGTGATAGTTGTGAAGAAACGAGTGAATACCAGATTCTTTGCACAGTCTGGTGGAGGACTTAAAAACCCACCCCCTGGTACTGTGGTTGATGTTGAGGTGACCAGACCAGAATGGTAAGCTCTGGTAATTCTTGTATTTGCTAGCAACCTGATAGTGAAATAAACATACCCAATATTAAAGCGACTGTGGGATCAAGTGGAAGAACACTTTCCACACATTTGCCCTTTTGAAAAGAAATCCTAGTAAACGTGGATGAAAGAAATGGTGAGCTTAGATTTATGAATTCCTGATGCAGTATTTCAATATGTAATACTCCTTCCTTCTGGAAGTGATAATATGTTTCTTGTAGGATGGAGCATCTCTGTGCAGTAACAACACACAAGTGAGGAGCATAAGCTATGGGCAGCAGGGTGCTGCACATCAGGAGGAAAACTGTATGATGAAGGGTGAAGACCTTCATGGTCTTAAGGCCATTTGCATATGATCAGATGATTTACATTCTTGAAGATATCAGTCTTTCAAAAATAGAGGAAATGCATTATTCTGTGACCAAAGCAAATGTGTAGTGTGGGGTTTATTGAATATTCATGAAGTGACTCTGGAGAAATAAGTAGGACAGACTTGGGGGGAGTTCCATTCTTCTAAGAAAAACTACTTTTTCTGTATCAGATTTCTGAGGTTTTCTTTCTTCTGTTACAGGTACGATTTCTTTATTGTGAGTCAGGCGGTGAGAAATGGTTGTGTAGCACCCACTCATTACAACGTAATCTACGACACCAGCAAACTGAAACCAGATCACGTGCAACGTTTAACCTACAAACTTTGCCACATGTACTATAACTGGTCGGTAAGTATTTCCTTGAGGGAAGGACGGTGTTTTTCTTCTTAGATTGAGCATTTCTGTCATAACAACCCAGAAGAAGGTAGAAAAAAGGTATCTGTAAAACACTCATGCAAATCCAAACCATTTACAACTATTCATCTTGACCTAGTCACCATCAGAGAACTAGTCTGTCACAATTGCCTGATCTGTTTGAAGATTAAAGGAATCTTTCTTGTTAATAGAAAATACTTGTTGTTTTGAGTATTATCCTCTATTTCCGTATCAAATGCGAAACTGGAAAGACTGCTTGTTACGTGCAGGAATCATTTGTGTAAAGATGGAAGCATGCTCCTCCATTTCCCTTTGGGCCTCTTCTGCTGCATACCAAGATCAGCACAGAGTCAGCTCATGCTTGAAATGTGCTTTAGATTTGTCATCTTCATATTCGTAAATAATTCACGTGACTTACGCATGTCCCACCTCTTGTGAGACAGAGCACAGAATGTAAACCTGCTCTTTTGGAGGGAGGAGGGGACGGAGTTGAGAATCTGTTTGCATGTACTCCTTAAAGCATATTTAAAGCACGTTTTTTTAATGCATTCAAGGGTACATTGTGTTTCACATACCTGCGTTAGTGGCAGGGAATATAAATCTTACCTATATATCCAGACTTTTGAATTCCATAACTCTTTGTTACAGTGAAGGCATGCTTTGTTAAATTACTTGAAAGTAATTCCTTTTTTTTTTTCTTTCCCCTTCTGCAGGGTGTTATCAGAGTACCTGCTCCTTGCCAATATGCCCATAAACTGGCTTTCCTTGTAGGTCAGAGTATTCACAGAGAACCAAACCTGTTGCTTTCAGACAGACTTTACTATCTTTGAAGTTGAGATACTGGCTTAAAAAAAAAAAAAAAAGTTTAAAAAAAAAAAAAGGGCTGTTCTTTTTTAGGGAGGGAAAATTG
>VXAV01002868.1:119010-137535 GCA_013399715.1 Alectura lathami | reverse complement strand
CTGTGGAACTTTACTTTTACTGTAGCAGGAAAAGGTTGAGAGAGCAGATGTGTCTTTTGAATAGGACTCTCTCATATTAGCTGCATAGAGGAAAATGTTATGGACAGCTGCAGATTCATAACTGGAATGAGCTAAATTTTGTGATTGACTTGGTTCTTTTTTCTTCTTTAAAAAGCATTTAGTCAATTTCCAGTAAAGAGCATCAGTGTCTACATCAGCGCTGACTTGGGGGTGGGGAAAGTAGATAGTTTAACTATTCACAGAGCCTTTTGGTTTTTCAATTCCAAATAATTGGGAGGGTTTAGGTGTCAGTTTGGATTGTAGTTCTGAGATCCTCAGTGGTAACTGTTCAGCACGAATGGCTTAATTTGTAAAGCAAAACACTGATCTCCTGTATTTCAGATGTTGTATTTCAGGTATAGAGTCAGACTAGTTCATATGGAGTGTTGGGATTAGCAATGTTTTCTTGAAACTAACTTCTGAACCTTGTTCCTTTTCTTTGCAAGATCTAAATAAAGTTGTAGTCCTTGCTTCATGATGTTGGAGGTATTTATTTACATACTTCAGGACTGGGCTGGGCATACAATGTGGCATGCTAGTGTAACTTCTGTAACCATTTTCATCTCTGGAAAGCTTCTGGAGTCTTGCATTTAGATCAGCCTTTATTTTTCAGTAAACTTCAGCAGCTTCCTACAGGTCTGAGAACAGAGGNNTTCCTACAGGTCTGAGAACAGAGGGGGCTCTGCAACCTGTGTTTCAGGTAGGCTTCTTCTTTCCTAAGCTGAGACAAGTGTACAACCTCTTCCTTACACATGCAATTTGTAAGGGAGAGGCATATCTTTTTGGTAAATGTTTCACCTTGTTTATGCCACATAGTGCTACTATAGTACTTAGTATCTCTTGTTTCTTCCTAGTTATGTATCCTTTTCTTGTGGCATGTCCTTGACAGGCTTCTGCTAAGGTTTCTTTTGTTTGAGGCCAATAAATAAGGCGCAACTGCTCCCTTAGCTCATGAGAGGCAGGAGACTGCTGCTGCATGCTGCTGCTTCTCCACGTGGGTGCAGTATGTGAACACGTAGCTTGCATGATTACTGTAAGCTTAACAAGTAGCTCCTTGTGCATGCCGTCTTACCACTCATGTCTAATCCGTTAGAGAGGGAAGGAAAGGTAGCACAGGAATCAAGCTGCAGCTACAGAAGATGCACAAAACATACTGCACTCTGCAAAATATCAAATGATTTATTTATATAAAATATATTACACAACAATTGTACACATGCACACACCCACACAGTACTTTACCACAAGTTTAGGCCATTTATTTCCTTTAATTGTTATAATCTAGCACACAGTATCTTACAGTAATTTACAGTATTATCTGAAGACACAATGGGGAAGCTTTGATCATTCATTTACAAACCTTCCATAAATTACAAAAAGAAAGGCAGTCTGAAAAGTATGTATAAACAGTAAAAACAATTTACAAATGGACAAGAATTACAAAATAGTAACAGCCAATGACTGCCATCAATGTGTAAGATTTTTTTTTATTGAGATGCCAATATTGCAATTAATATTTTCTCCTGTTGCAGCCTTTCTACTGGCTACGGCTTGTGTATGTAACACATTTTTGACGTTTGACTGAGACATGCATTTTATCTTGAATCTGACATCAACAATATGAAAATGCCTTTTCACTTAGGACTGTACCGCCACCAGAAAAACAGTTGGGGAGTGAAGATATTTTTCTTTTTCCTATTTTTGGTGCTAATTTAGAATAGTGAACTCTATAACTGGAGTTTGTGGAGTTCGTATGATCGAAACTGTGGGTGAGGCTCTGTGTAACCTAGATGGTATCTGATTTCAGTTTAGTGAATATCTTGACAAAAGAAATCCATACAAGAGTTTTGGTTTGGAGAGGAATAAAAAAGAAAAGTAAAAAGCATTTTGCACAACACTTTCAAACTCCCAGGAGGTAACATCAGACATTGAATGGAGTCAGCAACATAGTATTTGATCTGAAATTACCATGATTTAGGGAAGATGAAGACAGCTGAATACACAGTACATACAAAGTATACGTTGTATATTTATTAGACAGTACAAATCATTGTGCATTAATAAGGCAAAACATCAAGGCTGATTAAACTAGGAGTTTCAAGACCATTTTTTTTATGATTAAGATTAGACACAGTGGGGATGATCTCTCTGAACTAGGAATCAATGAATGTTTTTTCTTTTTCCCCTGACTCATGGTTAAAGGAGACTAAAGGGTGAGATTTATCCAGTGGAGTTGCAGGTATTGAATAGGCTTCAAACAAAACCATGCTCTTCTGGCCTTAATCTCACAAAGTCTTTTTAAAAAAAAATTCTTGCTGTTTTAAGCAATTCAGATGATTCTATTGATGTCAGTTAAAAATGCAAAGGTTTGGTAATGTACTGCATAGTCATGAAAGCCCTAGTTTTGACGTTTAAAAAAAAATACACAGACTGGAAGCTTTACAAGTTGTCCAGGAGTACATGAATCATTTCACTGCACCAAGCTTTTTCAGGAGTTTCTTGCCTTTGGAAAGCAGCCCCTTTTTCTTTTTCGAGGACATATCCCTGCCTCTCCCGGGACTACCAGAACCCATAGGTGACGTAGGTGACCCAGAATGGAGATGAACTGTGGGGGATGGTGCTCTCCTTGATGTACCTGTATTCTCAGGAGGAACCTATTAGGTACATTGTTATAATTTATTGAATGTTTGAAAGCTTAAAAGCTATTATCATCAAAAAAGTTGGCAACATCATTTGTCCCATTACCCACTTAAACAAAAGGGTTGGTTCATTTCTTTGTAGCTTAAACTATGATATGGGCTAACGGAAAGTATAAAAATTTTGAGAAAAAGTATAGAGACAATAGAAAACTCATGCTAACAGAGCCCTATTCTGGTGATACTTTCTTAAAGAGAGTTGGCTTTGCTTCCTTTGCCATAGTTTTGGCCACAAATGGTGCAAAACTAGCTTTGCATTTCAGTACGCTGCTAGTACAAAAGTGAGGAGGGACACATTCAGCTACGGATTTAAGAAAAAAATAAATATATTAACTACTAGAGATTAGCACTCTATGGAAGCCAAACTGTTTCCAGGAGAAATTACTTCAAATGCTACATGATCACACATTTCTTAATGTCCTTTAAACATCTTCTCTTTAAAATTGACTAGCATACTTTATATACANAAACCAAAAAGCTAAAATGAACCTTAATTGCAATCAAAGAAAGCTTAAAGACCCTGACTGCTTGATGTGTATGCTGCAGCTATGAGGTTGCTGAATGAAGGTGAATACTTGTACGATAGTTAATGACAGCATTCCTAAATATTTTAAAGAGAGCTACTTGTTTTAATCATCAAAAGCACTTGGATGAAAATGCTAAAACTACTTACACTCATCCTATCTAATTACAGTGCCCTGCTGACAAAATGTGGTAGCATGTTAAGATGATATTGTCATAGTAGAATCCATGCTTTAGGAACCTCGCTCATCTTGTAGTTCAAGTTAAAATATTACCAGTTTACTGACTTGTGCAACAGCAAAGGGGCTTCAAGCCTACTTTGATTTTAAATCAAGGTCTAATTCTAATGAAAAAAAACCAACTTGGTAAAGCACCCCAACGTACACCTGAAGATACCATATATTTAGTCTAATGCATTCGTTGAGAGAGCTGCATGTTTCATATCAAGGCTTTTATTGCATTGGTAAACCAAACAGTTGCTAATATTTTAAATGTGCACTTTCTAGGAAAATCCAAGCAAGCCGTACCATACGAAGGGACTTTTTTTTCTTCTAGAATTGTTAAATAGTCAGCCTTAGGCAAACTGGGGTATAATTGATCGTGGAAAACATATTTTAAGGCAGACAATATAAGTAGCTATATTTGAGTGTCATGAGTTTCAAAACCACCTATTCCCTTGCACACTGCAGCACGCACCAGCTCACATTTCATTTGTATGTTCTTTAAGGGGTGGGGGTGTTGTGCTTTGCTCCTGAAATAGGAACATGGAATTTTTACGTCCCAGGTTGGCTAACAATGCAATATGCAGCTTTTGTTTGCAGGGTAGTTAGACATCAAACTCGCCTTTCCATGTCAACATAAACATTTAGCTCATGAAGAAATATGTTCCAAATGTTGACCTCCATCAAGTCAGGTCTAATTGACTTATTTCTAAGAATTCCTTTTTAAAGGATTTGTCTCCTGAAAACCTAAATTGACTTCACTAGATACAGCAGAAGCATACAGCCTTGTCTTCTGTGGCCAGTCATTTTGGAGACATATTTCTTTCGTTTTCCCCACAATTAAGTTTCAAGACTTGCATTAGATAGCCAGGTAGCTTTAACTGAAATCTCTATTGGTATCTTCAGTTGCTCACTTACGTGAAGGCTACATTGCCTTATTAAGGTGTGAAATGAACACTCTTCTTCTGTTTCCAAGCAGATGAGCAAAGAAATAAAAATATATATAAAATATATAATATATAAAAGTATTGCATGATGAAACAAAACCAAAAATGAGATACTAAACATGATTAGTTTTTCATAAAAGTCTCTTGGTAATTAACTAGTGCCAGTTGGAATAGAAAATCGTAAGGATTAAAAATGAACACAGCCAATCAGCTGCATTTACAGTTTGTACTTAAAGGAATCCTTGTACCGCTCTTTCGTTCACAAGAACTTTTGCCTTTGCCTAGATACTGCATGTGGTCAGGTTCGTTCCGAAGCGTTAGGCAATAACTACTTTCACCAGGGACAAGCTGTTCAAACTCATATAATTGAGATTCTCTAATGACTGCAATCAAATGTTAAATTTAGATTCTTTATTTATAAATGTAACAGGCTAGTGAAAAACTAAAGTAATTTTTATATATTTGAAAGTTAAATAATTTTAAATAGGCATGTCGATTTAAAATGTTAAAAGTCACGTCTAGTTTATATATGAGACAGAATGGAAATAAAAATAAAAATCTAAGTTTTCCTTATTTGGTTGCTTACCCTTTTTGCTTTTGTACGCGTCGGTGTATCGTGAAGATATCGCGAGGGTGCGTCAGAGAGATAGACTTCAACATCATCAGGCACTTCTTCAAGAAAGTTGGAAGGAACCAGCCCCTTTTGTCCATTAAGCTCACCCTGTAACATGATGAACATTTTTGTCAATGTTTTAATTAAATCAAACACAGGTTTCCAGAAGGAAATACTTCTGACTATTTCAAAGCCAGTGAGGAAGAGGAAATACCCATCTCAGGTCACACAAGCTAGATTTTCCTACTTCCATTTCTGTGTTTGGCAGTGAGCGCTAGCCATTGAAAACAACTGTTGTCTGTAATTCAAGGTGAGACATGCGTATGCTTTGACCACTGCAGCAGTTCAGTCACTCATCCTAGTTGCTATATAAAGATATTGACGTGGTACCTTTTTCATTTTGGTGCAGGAAATTCTGAACTAGACAACTCAGAGCTCATTCCCCATGGGTTTGTATGTGGGAATCCTCAGTAGTGTTACACCAGCTTGCATACTGAGAGCCTCTTATGCAATGAATGAGCTTACACACCTCTGAAATCACAACAGCTGGTGTACATAGTGGAATGTAAAATTGGAAATGTAAATGGAAAAAATGGAAAAGTAAATTCCTGTGTTGTTTAAAAGCAATGGAGAAATGAGAACTGAAATCCCCCGCAGTTTCTAGACTCAGGACCTTAGGTCTGTGCAATGCACATGTGGCCCCAGGCTCCAGAATCCAATTATTTCTTTGTGTCTCAACAACAGTCGCTTATAAAGTGGAGCTGGATGAGGCAGTAGGGCTGTTTTCTGTGGCTCACACATTGTGGATATGGAGAAACGCAAGCTCAGGATGCAGACTGCCAGCTGCTGCTGGAACATTGCCACCCAGGAGTGAACTCTTCCTCTTTAAAAGAACGGCAGAGGAGTGTGATCAGTTACCTGCTACTTAACTATTAATTTTAAGCAAATAACAGTCATTATGGCAGGCTGCATCTACGTTTTTCTCCCAGATGAAAGGCCTTATCCATTAAAAGTCATTCACGTGTTCACAGAGATACGTGTGATCAAAATACACATTTTCCAGCAAACTGTGGAAGGTAAATGTTACTCAGAAAACACCAGAGGCAGCTCTGGGTTGCATCAACAGCAACATCTCTATGAACGTGACGGAGCGGCACGAGTGAGCCATCCTCAGTAACCGTCCCTTCGTGAGGAGCCTGTCAGGTTCCGCTACGCTGCAGGAGCGGTGAGCCGGCTCTGACAGCTTGTAGCAGTTTGAAGGGACCAAGCAGAAGCCAACTTACATAGTAAAACCCATCTTCATCGATTTCGCCGAAGACAGTAATAATGTCCCCTGTACAGAACGTCAGTTCAGCCTGTGGAAACAGGAGCATAACAGTTCGTGTTTTGTTAGACACAGGTTGTCATTGTCTTTATGTTAACACCAAGTCAGTTAGCATCTTTCTCTCCTGTTTATGTTAAAACAGAGAAGCTGAGTCGAACTATGACAGCAATCTTTTTTTTTTTTAGAACGCAAAACCTGGGCACCTCTTAGTAGGTTCTAGACAGCCGCAGGAGTCGCTGTGACAAGCGGAATGCAGCTATAACCTGGAGATCCTCAGAAATCAGCAGCAGGAAGCGGTGGGCAACCCAAACAAACTTTGAAGCCAGCTCTGTGGTGAGCAGGGCGGTAAACTACACGGCTTCAAAGGTGCCCAAAGGCACTCCTTTGAGGAGGAGGGAACAGGACTAATGGGCACAAGAAGAGCTGAGAATGTTTTTCCCGAAACACAAAACACAATCGTGGAGCTCAGCTGGATTCTGTTCCGTAAAGGTGCTGGAACAGGCACCTCCAGTCTCTGGTCTGCAAACAGCGTACTGCGCTCTTTAATTGCCTGGTGTTTAAATGTAATTTGATTAGTTTTTAAATTTCTTTTTAATTTCTTGTGGCCATGGGAAAGAAAGAACAAGTAAGAGGTTTGCAGTATATCCGTGCAATTTATTTGATTTATTGCCCAAACTAGTTTGTAACACCATCATTTCGAACCAGACTTGATCACTGAGAAATGTAAGGCAACTCTGGCTGAGTTTTAACGTATCAAGTCCCAGTTTTTCCAAAATTCACTTTCTTGTTTAAAAAAATCCAAATTGTTCTACACAGCAATTAAACAAATAAAACTAACAACAAAAAAAGGATAACTGAGGAAGCTCCTAAGTATGCATTGTTTTTATTGATGGCTTTGAGCGTACTCTGACATTCTTACTGCAATGCATATATAAATGAAAATTGCATCAAGTCTTGGTTGAGGAACTTACCGTGCAACATCAAAGACAATGTAAAAAGTGACTCCATTGTTGCTGATGACAAATATGGAGAGATGGGAGACTGCATGTAGGTAAATGGAAGATAAACCCACAATGAAGATCGAGCTAATGCTCAGTTGCTTAAATGAAGATCTAGCTAACGTTCAGTGGTCATTCAAGATATCTTTACATTGTTATTAGAAAATAAGGATTAAAGACAAGACATAGTCACAAAAGCTCAGGGACATTAATTCAGGAAAAAAATACAGCATACTATCGTTGCTGTTCCACTCTGCTGTAACGGTCTGGCTTGAGCTGCAGAAGAGGGTTGCTTTTGGAAGGAACGGCAAGGTAGGCTACGGACATTTGAAAGCATGCTTCACTGTCAGTTTGTCAGTGGGAGCTAGAACACTTCTCACAAATAATCGTCTTATATGGAAACATATAAAGGAAACTTGCAAACAATAAATAGAAAATAATCATTCGCTATTGTAGCTCCGTGTTTTCTTCCTCATAGAATTTCATTTTATACATATTTCTATACACACATATTGCACAATCATGTATCTATAACTAACTGTGTGTTACGCCATATTAAATAAACCCTACAAAAGTTATTCCTTGATTGTTTTTGAACAACAACCATAATTTATAATTCTACTTGTGCAGAATTTAAAAATTTGTAAGTCTTTAGTATGTACACATGTATCTGAAAATATTTGACCACTGTTTGTATTTCTGAACTACTTGTTTGGGTTTTTTTGCACATCCACTGTAATGTGTAACAATGCTTACTAATCCCAACCATGTTTCAATTAAATTATGGCTCGCTGAATGGTGAACACGGCAGGCAATTCTGTAAATACCTCTACATCAACGTTAGGAGAACTTTCTCGTGGATCATAGTCGTACAGCGCTACCATCCTTCTTGTAGACACTGAATGTTGTCTGCCACTCCGTCTGTTTCTTTCTGTTCCGATCACAAAGAGAGGAAGGGAAGGAAAGCTGTCAAAGTGATTTTGAACAGAAACCACGAGGTGCAATTTTTCCCCACATCGTTCACAACAGTGCAGTGACAATGTTGGTATTTCTCTCGCACAGTGGTAAGACACCATGGATTACCACACCGAGTGACACAGATAAAGGTTTCTAGGCAGCATGTGCATTTCATAAATAACTTCACAGTTTGCCTGCCCTCTTTATGACAAGCTACTGAAACCTCTGAACAGTATTTAACTGCAGAACTAAAATTCTGAAATCTGCCACTCTTGGTTAGAAGATCAGAGTTTACCAGTGTATACAAAGCTGTCAGAGTCTGGGTTTACTTCATTTTAGTAAAGCTACCACATCTACCACCTCTTCCCTCCCCTCTCCTAGTCACACGGAGTTTTTGTGCCCAGGATTATTCTTCAACTTTCTGCTGGGAGACTGCAATGAGAAATGGACACTCTCAGCTGTCCGAAGACAAAAGATGTCACCCGTTAGGTGAGTGGTCTGCAATATTATCAAGACTCTTTGACTATAAATACCTGCTTCAAATACTGTTTAATTTTACAAGTTTCCTTTGTGGGGAACAACAGGAAAGGAGTAAAAGAGTAATTTATAGGAACATGGCATAATAAACATGAAATGTTTATTGATTGCTATTAAACATTTATGGAGAATTCCAAAATGGGCCACATTCTAAATTCAAATGATCTTAGCATGATTCTTGCAGATGGTTGCTGTAGCACGAGAAACATGCTTGTTAGTGCTACTTATAGACAGGCACCGAGGGCAGGTCTGATGAGCGTTACGCGGTGTGACAAAGGAAACCTGGCCTTAGGAGGCACCCTGCGACTATTCTGACTGGAGGGTGAACGTCAAAGGTTCAGCTAACGCAGGAGCAGGTACTGAGTGTAGCATGCACTCACGCATTGCACCTCACCCACCAGCTGACACTGAAGCATTCAGTCAGAGGAGATCACTTACTTCTGCAGTGGGTGGAGTTATTTTCCCAGCTACCAACGCAAGGGATTTACAGAACACAAGGAGAGATCCGAAATGAAGGCACGGACTGTAACAGATGCAGGACCCAATTCCCTGGTTTCCCAAATCTGTGGACCAACCCATGCTTCGATGGCAGTCTCAGAGCAGCACTTTTCAGTTTCAGGTACTTCTCTGGGCCTGCAGTCCAGGATCAGGGGCCCCTCTATGAGCAAGGAAGGAATCCAAAAAGGATTCTCTATGTATTTGCTATGTGACAGTATTTTCCAGCTTCTGGTTTCCAAGAGATCAAAGGCATAAAAAATATAAATCTAGACAGCTCAAATCATTTCAGCTAATTTACAGCTTGAATCAAGTTATTGTTTCTTAGCACAGACCTCTTTTAGACTTTCTGGATCTGCGGTGTACAGAGCGTGTGCTCTCTTTGAAACGGTCACAGTTGACTTCAGGAAAGGAATGCATACAAATAAAAGAAGAGAAGATGTGAGGCTGTTCAAAGTTCTGTTTTTAAGGATTTAATGTGGGCAAAGGATTAAGAAAAATATAGTCATTTGAACACAGCAGGTAAGTGTCTGATATGACATTAAAAATATGAACAATGATACGAAGCAGACGAGCAATTAGAGCCTGCTTCTGCTGAAAGATCCACGTGGGCAGCCTCTGTGACAGCAAGGATCTGAGCACATGGATCTCTTTGCTATTCAGAATTTCCATTTAGTTTAAAATTAAGCCAAACTACCTGTTCTCTCCAAACCATGAATATGAGCATTTTTGTTTTCTTTTGGCTTGGGTTCTTTTTTTTGTTTTGTTTTGTTTTTTAATGTGGCTAGCAAATCCACGTTGAAGAGAAAAATACGATGCTTTTGAATTGCTAAAATATTTAAAGGTGAACTGCTGGGGGGTAGGTTGCTAACAGCTCTCAGAAATGTCTCAGAATAAAACCCAGCACTTAAAAAAACATAAGGCAGGGCAACATTTCTATCTCAAATTGCCTCCCTCTTTCCAAGATAAAGACTTTCTCATTTCTCAGCTATTTCAGAAGACACTGCTAGTTGGGTGCAACAACAAAAAGACGACGATGAGTGGTTTTTTAATTTTCACAGGTGTTCTGTATCAACAACTTGCTGACTTCATAAGAACTGAGAGCACTGAGCAGGACTTACAGCAGCAAGTTTCAAACAGAGCTGGTTAGGAATGTATTTTCTGTATTCAAATACGTATTTCTAATTCTATCTGGAGGACATCTGGGCACTTCTGAATCCCAGCCGACGTTCGGTTTGTTCACAGATGTAACCACAGCAGGTTAGGTTGATTCCAACAGACTTCAGATGATGTAGACCCATGCCAGTGACTGCGTTTGTGGAATTGTGCCGTGGACAGGCGACCTGTTCAGACACATCTGTAAGGCCTGCTGTCTGCCTACCCCAAGCTTTTGAAAGGTAGGTGTGGGTGTATGTGCTCTGCCTAGAGGAGCAGATGCGCAGTGGGGCTTACAAGCACACCAAGTATTTGTTGTATTTACATGGCATAAGTCAATAAATATACAGATTTGAAAAGACAGCAATAAAGAACTTCAAAGACCCCTCCCTTTCATGGGCAATGGAGATTTAAAAAAAAATCTCAGTATCTTAAAAAGCAACAAAAAATAATGTGTCTCACATTTACTAGTATGTTTTTGGATACAGTGAGGTTTTATTTCATCTAAGAAAAAATTGTGGAAGACTTCTTGTTTTTTAGCAACCACTTTTACAGTTCACTTTTAAACACGACTGAACCAGTTCCAGCCCTTTATGCTTTCTGAATTATGTTTAAAGCTCTACAACATATTGAGAAAGTTGTATAAAATTTACATTTAGAAGAAAATCTAAGACACTTGCATCATGTACCTTTGTACAATTCTATCACAATGATGTAATGCAATTGGTTCATAACACAGAATCATTTGGCCAAACTCTGCTTTTTAAGGGGTTTGTTACTGCAATATCCATAAAATCTGGTGCTATGTAGCGCTATCCCAAATTGTATTACACATAACCCTTTGCCACCATCCCTTTAAATTATTGGTAAAATGTAGAAGAGTAAAATTAACAACAAATAAGTGATTCATTTTATGCTTTGCAGCAGTGAGCATATCACAAAGCACCTCAGCACAGCACACTCCAAAGCACAGGGATCTTGTTCTGTGTCTAGAAATCTTTCAGGTAAGAAAATCAGTTTTTAAAAAATAGTAAGTAATGGGTGGAGTAGTGAAGGTAAAAGTCCTTATTTGCAGCAAAAGGGGTGACCAAGTTTGAATATTTGTTGAATAAAGTTATCCAGATACTGACACAGAATGTATCCCATCATGTAGTAAATTGCTGTAAAACTTCGATGCATCTGCATATAATAGAAACGAAAGGCAAAGCGGATCCAGCCACGTTAACAGCACCCAAAAAGTAGGTGAATTGGTGCATACATGTCTTCCCTTACCTATTTTCTCTACTGGTGTATTCAAAGGAAGAAAACCTTGTTTTAGGAGCTGATCCATCATCTCTTCATCATCTGCTTGAATCTCAGAGACCATATTACATGGGATAAGGCCAATTCTTGTACAGGTTTCTCCACGATAGAATCCATCGGCATCTTTGTCCCCATAAACCTGTTATTTAGATAAGAATAATGTTGTTCAATAAAGGCTTTAGCATTTAGGGTTTTTAATAAAGGCACAATGGCCTCCAAGGCACAGATAGGTGATTACAGTTTAGATGTGGAATTCTATAAGTTTCTGACTACTGTGACTTACATTACAAATCTGGAAGAGTTAGGTTAATTTGAATTTTAATTTCAGTTTCTTAAGTAGAAATTGGTCTTGTTGTCACCACCAAAAAGCACAAATAACAAGTGACGCCACTGAAAGTCATCAGTTTTCCCATGTGCTCAGCCAAAAGTATGCTAATGGTTTACATGGACGCTTATGGAACGAACGGCACCGCTTTTTGGTGCCTTATGAACTACACTGCAATATGAAGCATTTGCAAAACTGTGCCAAAGTTTAAACAGAACTTTGGAGACAATCAAAAAAAGCCAATTTAACACTTACTACGCTTGATGGATGTACTTAAGTTCTGTTATTGTCTTTCTAGAGAATGGGAATTATACTGCAAAAATAGCATGAGCTGTCACCAGCGAGAAAGGTAAATCCAGAATCTGTCCTACCTTCTGAAAAGGCAGTCAGTTCATGATGCTTGCCAGTACACAGCCCTAGATCTAAGATTGTACTGCACAGAAATGATGTTCCTAAGGCAGAACTGATGATTAATTTTAGATTGTTCCTTGTTTAGGCAAAACAAATTGCTTTATTTCTTTTTGTTAAAAACGCACAACAAAATCGAAACCAATCCCTTCGGTTCAAATCAGAGTTTGATAAAACTGACCTTTCAGTAGCCTCAGCTTTCTAGAGCAGGAATGTTTTTCACTTTTGATCCCTCCATGCCTATAACTTACCTGGCACGATCACAATGTCACACAGCACCGCATCTGTGACTGCTGCAGGACAGCCTTCACACAGCTCGGGACGGAGCTGACCCACCTCATCCCAATGCTCAGGTAATGTATGAAAAGCATTTTGGAAATGCAAACTAATCCACATTCACAACAATTTGATAAGAAATAAAAAGCAGATTACATAGTAATTTCCATGGACCCAAATACAAAGTAAACAGCACTCAGCATAAGTAACTTATGTAGGATCTCTCTAGACTTTTCAGTGGCAAACGTATGCATCAGTGAAGAAATGATTAAAATACCTGAATCAAGTCAACACTGCTGCAAAGTAAGTTCTTAAATAATTTCCACATTTTTGGCATAAATTTATATCATATCATGTAAGGAGGTAAGCAAAATCTACTCAAGTATTCAATATTAAACATTTGTGATTTTGTACAGACATTAGTGTTAGGATCCAGTCCATTCCACAGTGGAAAGAAGTAAATATTTTAATGGCTTAAGTTACAATTTTATCTTTAAAGCAGGAAGTGTAACAAAGGAGTCTGTAGTTTTTCAGGTTCAATTTCAGATAATACTTAAACCCCAGTTAAACCTTGGAGTACCAGAAGCCCTTCCTTTTCCCTCCTCCATTCCCACTCAGTTTGCGCCCAGGTAGATTGGACAGAAGGCTGCAGGAGACGATGTCCACATCTGCTGATCCAATAGAAAAATCTGCTAGCTTTTTCAGGTCAGAACAGCAAACCGAACAAATTAGCCTGGCAGCTGCACAATTGTAATGAGGCAAGATGTGTCAGAGGGCATGGATAAAGACATGCATGGAGCCTAACACTGTCCCTGCCACCTGAAGCAGGGCTGCTCTTTCTTCTGCTTCCTCTTCAAGGAGCAGCTTGTGCACCTTACACTGAACAGTCAGAAGTGACTCTTCCTGTTTAAGAAGAGGATGATTTTGAAAGGGAAATGCCAAATTTTGGACCTTAATTTATTTTAAGCACATACTAGGTAGGAGTGTTCAGTGTTAAAAATAAAACAGCAACTGTGGGTACATACAAAGGTACGACACGAAGCTCACACGCAGTACCTCTGCAGTACAGAGGACATTAGTTCTGACGCAATTTTTTCTGTAGAGTTTGTGGCAATAGACATAGGGGGGCTTCAGAGTCACAATTTTGGACTAGCGTATAAATCTCTAACAGAGTCCATCTCTAAATACCTAAGGCAACTTTGAGATTTTTGCCCATTACCTAATTATTTTGAAGCCATTAGCAATAGATATTAGGTTCCAAATCCAATCAGATTTACAGCCTGAACCTCTGGAGACAAAATAAATGTCTTGGACTCTAGTCACACCAGTTGCTTCCCCCACTGGGAAAAAAGGACATCCTGTTTGTAACACTGAGTCCTTTGTTGCCTTTGTTTTTAGATCTCACCTTAATGATCTGTCCTTCTTTAAACGGCAGCTCTTCTTCTGCAGCATCAGGATTTGGGGACATTGTCAGCGGATCGTAGTCAAAGAGTGCAACAAATATTCGAGTAGCAATATCTTCTGTGCCAGGATCTGTTTCTGATTCTTCATAGATATCTGGAGAAAGATGGTCATGACCACCATAGCCATCTATGAAAGTAAATTCAGAAAACAACAATTCAGTAATACACAGTGGCCTGATTTTTCAACCATTCCAGTTAACATTTGAAAAGTATTTCGCATTTCAGTGAGAACTTAATGCATGTCCTATCAAGGTTGGCTTTTTTTTTTTTTTTTTAATTAGCAAGTTGTAAGTTGTTTTAAAGCATATTCAACCTGCATGCACTGAACGTGGTGTTGATCTCCTACACCACACTAACATTTACACAAATGAATACAGCTCAGGTAAGAAAGAAATTTTTGTTAGGTTTACTACAGTTTGCTACAAATTAGTGAAGCATGTTAAGAGTGCCATACCGATGGGTCTGATAGGTTCTCATTACTTCAAAAATAACCATGCTTTTGAGCCAGCTGTTTTCCAGCACAGCTGCTTCTGCTCTTCATGGACACAAGAAAGCACATCCCAGCTGTGTTGACATGCCATGTTTTAGGTACGAGGTTTAAAACATGGTTATAACCTCTTCTCTCCAGACAGATAAGAATAAATATATTTCAGTAGTGTTAAGTTATGCCAGAGTTGGAACTACACTACTGTTTTGTTTAAAGACAGTCAATAGCTAACATAGCCAGCAGGGCCCAGACCAACCCAACACTGTAAAATGTAGTAAAATCCAGGAGCAATGTTAGCTGTGACTGCTTTTAATCACAGGAAAGATCATCCATGAATACCACAGTACTTGGCACTGTACTGCAGCCGGTCCGCTGCAGGGCACCCAGTCCTCTAGGATATCAAAAGCGAAAACTGGCTTTTTGTCTCACACAGCTTTCACACTTTTCAAGTTACCTGGAGAACACATTTAGCCCCTGATTCAACAACATACTTGAGGACAGACTTCAGTAAAACTGAATTAGAAAACTCGGCCAACATAGCTAACAATGAGTGTTGTTTTGATTGACAGGTTTCAAATACTTTTAATTTTGTTTTGAAAGAGCATGTGGCAGCACTTTCAGAAGCAAACAAACAAACAAACAAACATGCTCTTTCAAGTTACATGAAGCTGAAGACCCAAAAATAAAGCACTCAAAATTTGAAACCACATATTGTGCAAGTCCCACTAACTTGAATGGGAGTCAGGTACTTCTGTTCTTTGCGGAATCAATACTTATCATCTAGTTTGCAAGATCTTTCACAAAAATAAATTGAGAATGTGATATTATGAACTACAATGAAAATGTAATTTATATCATTTTTTTTTCCAAACAGTTTTCATGTTAATACAATTTTTACTATAATAATCTTTAACAAAGACTCATTTTTTGTAATAGCTTGGATATTTAATATATAAGATTGCAGATAAAATTTCTCTTTTTGCCTCAGTTCCAGATTTCATTCAACATTTCATGTTTAAACTACCACAAAACATTTTCAGAGGGTCACAGCTTTAAGGGAACAGCTACTGACTCTTGGGTCCAGAGTGCAAGAAAGAATATGAGTAGGGAAAAATGCAGAACAGCAAAAGGGCAGGGAAAAATTCCAGCCAAGAAGCTTTATGCAGGCACAAAGCACAGAAAGGAAGTGTGGGAGAAATGCATATATGGGAGAGACAGTAATGGGACACAAGGAGTGGGATTCTTCTCTGTTCTGTTCTCCTCTCATAGTCAGGTTGCAGCCTTTATGCAGTTTATATTCGGGCCCACCAGGTAACATAGAACAGGTGGGTTAAGGGGTAGGATGTTTTGTTTATTCATTTTAAATTAAATATACCAATATTGCATCCAACACTGACTGCAGTTAACGGAGTTAGGTGCAAACATGAATTATAGCCAAGTGTATCCCAGTTAAAAGCACTGACCTGTAACAATCTGACTCACAATAGTCAAGTTTGCTTCAGTAAATGAGAATGCAAATCCTCTCTTGATTAGCTCATTAGCCACAAATCTTAGTTCTCTCAAGACATATGCACTACACATACACACACATAATTGTGCATGTAAGATCTTAGTCTTTGTATGCAGCCAGCCAGACTCCCAGTGATGTAATTTACCACAGCTGCATTCAATTCATTAGCTATGCACTGATTTACACAAGTCAGATATGTTTGCTTTGAAACCCAACATTAAATTACAATTTACTTAAACTTTCAGGGTCTGTTTGCTTCATGTCAGAAATCACACACAAAAAAAAAAAAAAGAAAGAAAAAAGGTGTCTTATCTTTATATATGGCCTAGGCTGCTTCTATGGGCTAAGTGTTAGACACTTCACTGTGTTATGAACTATGAAAACTGAGTTGTTGATCATGTAATGATTTCTATGTTGATGAAGCAACAAACACTATCCGTACTGGGTATAACCTCCTTACTCATGTAACACCAACTTGCTGTTATGATGTAATTATACCTAGAAGACCCTGAATCATCATTTAGCCCAAGCTACAGATCAGAATAATGTTTTGAAACTGGTTCCTGTTATTGAGCATTGGGTTGTGACATACCAGCTCCTGCTCGACCCTGCCCAGCCTACATGAATCAAGTGGAAACGTGGTCGTTTTGATGAATGGCTGCTCAGGGTATACAGTAAATATTGACTGGCATTAGTAGCAGCGTAGCTTTACAGAAGTTCATGCAACGCAGTGTGCTTGGACTCAGTCAGGTATGGAAANTGTCCCTTACAGCTGAGCTGGAGAAACTTACCTGACAGCAGACAGGATTTAAGAGCTAGTTCCCCTGGCATTCTGCATTGCATGCAATGTTGTCATACAGAAACCGCACTTGTTAACACGCAGCTCTAACACGTCTCTGTCATAAAGGATGAAGAATGTTCGGCATACCGTATCTATATTCAGAGGCCATGGTACGCTGCTGAGGCCATTTCTTGTGTCCACCAATGCTGCGATAATAAGCTTCTTCTTTTACAGGTGAAATATTTCCCTCACTACCTGACCGAGACCGACCGCCTTCACTGTTACTGTCCATTGTAATTTCTATGGAGAAAAAGGGAATGATCTATTAAAACATGTTGTATTGGCGCCTTTGCGGAGGCTCCTGTGGGCAGGCTTTGCCTGCCTTCTTTCTGACCTGCATATGGTAGGAAAGCTAAACACTGTGGAAGCTTTACCAGATGTCTCAGCCTCTAGAAATCCTCCTTCAGCAGGGGAATCACAGAAATGTGTATTTCCTTTTGTAAAGCATCTAAATTTTGTGCTTTTTGAAATTCACACAGAGTAAATATTATTTGTTAGGTCTTTGGACAAGATTCATCTTTTATTATGAGGTTTAAATAATCCTACCTGACAGATCTGCAAGGTCATGAGCACTGTAAACTGTGTTTCACCTTCTAAAGTATCAACCTAAAAACAAGAATTAATTAATTTACTTAAATCCTACCTGCAACAAGATACTAATCCAAAATATCTATAGCTTAATGGAGAAAATACCTCAAAGAATTTAAATTTTGGAAAATTTGGAGAGAGATATGATCTTTGGAATCCTGACAACATATTACAGTGTTGAAGGTCTTTCCCACTCATTTAACTTCCCTGTGCTGCTTTAAGAACTTGCTGTCATCAGTGATGCTCAGTAACTCAGTAAATACTCCAGGCATACATGTAAAGGAATAAGCTGCTGCCAGGAAATTTAGAATCCACAGTTTTGAGACTTTTTTTCAGCAATTTTAATGACTAATCTTTAAGTCAGAAATTAGGACTCTTGAAATCTAAGCCAGACCAGGCCTTTCATTTTTAAGTTGCACTGAAAGAGATAAAATCTAGGATTTGATTTTCTGTTTGATAATCTGATTGATTTTTTAATTTTTAAAAATTTTTAATTTNGTCTGACAAAATTAATCACTTCCCTTATCTTTTAATTAAAATCAAATTTAAAAGGAAACCCAAAGGACTAATTCAAACAAACCCGTCTATTCTCTTGCTATTTATAAAAAAATGTTTTAGCAAAAGAATGAATACAAAAGAATGAATTTAGATACAAAACTTGGTTTAAGTAGTCCAAACGTAAACTGAGAATCTTTACTCCCGAGATAAAAAAAAGGCTGCTTTCAGACAGGAAAGAAAAAATACATGAAAATCTAACAGTCTTAACACTGTCAACTGAATATTGTTTGGGTCAGCTAACA
>VXAV01002868.1:77761-88905 GCA_013399715.1 Alectura lathami | reverse complement strand
GCTCGTTTCAGTTGTCACATATTCTTATCATGAAAGGCAGTAACAATTCAAGAAGACACAACAGCAACTTAATCACATAAAGAATTATTAAGATGTTTCAGGCTGAAAATGAGTGTGCAAAGACCTAGGACGAATATTCCAGGCTAATGAAATCAGCACAAAGGATGAATCATTTCTTAAATGCTTCTACATAATGCACAGATGAATTGTTACAGTGGATTTTAGTACAGGAATTCTGAGCTATAAGTCTAAGGAGACTTAGTGGTAAATGATTATTAGATAATATTTAATGATCTTATATTCTATGCTACTTCTGACCACTGAACAAGAATTTAATCACTAGCTACAGATGCTGATCTAGTTGCAAAACTTATGTGGAAGTTAAAACAATGGCAGCTGAACGTAACTAGAAATGATGTTTTGGAATATGCCTAAATAGATAAATTGTGAAAGACTAAAAGAAATTAACTGGAAGATTTTGGTCAAATGAAGCATTCTTTTTCAAGCAAAACTATCTACATACATTTTTTTATTCTGCTGAGAAAGTCTGCCCATGACAATTCTCAATCAAATTACCATTGGCATTATTATTTCTGTGTTTTGATCTACTCAAGCAATTGGAAACATCAACATTAGTATTGAGATAAATGCAACTTTATGTAACTTTGGCAAAACTGAAAATTGATACCATCTCTTTACTTATGATAAGAAATATTGAGAAGTTGCACTATGATAAAAAATGTCTTGAAGTGATTTGCAAATTAGAGAAACAGCTTGACAATGAGGTGTTTATACAGCCATTAAGTTTTTGTAAAAGATCAACTGTAACGTGTAAAGAGTTTGAGAGGGAGTTACTTTAATCTAATACAGTGGAGAGAAGTAGTAAATATCACCACTGACTGAAAGAGGAAGCCAAAGAAATCCTGTGTCAGTGAGAAGGATTAACTGTTGACAAGCGAATGGTAGATTCTCTGAATTTTGATTACCATGAAATTAAGACCGGATTCCTTCCTGACATTTAAGGAGTCCGATATAACATGAGGCAAGGTAGATTGGGATTTTTTGGGGAAAATGGGAACCAGTTACATAGCTGTGGATTTTGTTCCTTTAAACCAAGAGATGTTTGTGACCTGTGCTCTATCATTGTAACTTACTTTCCTTTTCTCCACTTACCTTCTGCAGGAGTTCAATTTCCTGCTGTTTGGCGTTGAGAACAGCCAAGGCTTGCTCATGCTCCAATTCCAGCTGTTGCCGCCGTTCAGCAGCCTCTCGCATATGCTGTTAAAAAGAAAGGGACACAAAACTATCAGGAGATTCAACATATTCTACCTGCAGCCAAACATGCTCCCATTCCCAGGCATGCACATGGTCATCTCAATATAAAAATTCTCTGGTATCACTGATAGACAAAAGAGAATCTGAACAGGATTTTGACTTGGTCATTACTGAGATGAATATTGTCAATGCTAAATTCGCGTAGTTTGACAGCAATCTCTTTCCGGAGATCTGACTGTTACTGTCAGTAATGGGGCCTCTGTGATGCACAACAGAACAGAAGCCATTTATCCATCAGATACATGCTTATATGTGGCATGGTGCTGAAAAATTAAAGCTTGGAAAAAAAGTAGCTTGACAATTCCCTAAATGCCTCATTATCTTGAGTATATTTTTGTGATTTGTCTCCCAAATGATGACCAAAAAGAAACAGCTTACTTTCGCAAATCTCTGCTCATTAATTACAGTAAATTACACAGAGCAAAACTAAAACAGATTTGAATGAAAGTGACCACATGATACTTTAAAAAAAGTTTTAAGAACAGTTTCTACCAATGATCCAAAAAAGTATGAGACAGTTCTTGGGGAGAGTGCAATGTCAAGATAGAAATCTTTTTCATTACAGGTTAATAACATTCTCTCAATAGCATTATAACTTCCAAACATCCTGTTTAATAAACGGGAGTTAAGATCTCTATAGATTCCGATCTCTTCTCTGGCAAAATGGGTATTAAAGATTTTTATTTTCTAAATTACATATTCTAACACTCTGCTCTGAGACACAATGCCTTATTGGCAGCACCATAAGTTATTACACAGAAACCTACTAGGAAACAGAAATGTATGGCTGCAATTGACAAGAACAGGCCAAAATAACTCTTATGTACAAGAGAAAATTGTACCCAGCATATTGCTAATCTTTAATGAGCTGTAATTCTCTGCTACATGTAACTAATAACAAAGAAGGACAGCACAGTAAGGCTGACTTCTCTCAGTCTGAATGTTTGCAAAGGAAGCAGAAATGTCTCCAGTGCTCTATTTGGGCTCTGCATGGGGTTTATTTTCATATGAAGCATTGATTAAATAACAACAACAAAAAAAGATTTTTCCAATTTGTCAGTTTTGACTCTCAAATATGGCTTGTTTTCTAGGACTTTTTGTGAGGATTCAGTATTTTGACAGTAGACATTTCTGAACTCTGTATATTACATAAAATATACAAATAATAGCAAAAAATAATGGTTCAGTTCTCATCTCATCTGAATGAACATAACCTGTTTACTAACTAGCACTTGTCATTCTTTAAATTAACATGAAGCTATATTTACTGAGCTCAGCAGCTTCCATCAAGTCTCATGTAAAACTTGTCACTGATGGAGCATCATCACATTTCTCATATTCAAGAAATGATGAAGCAATCAAGAAATTTTCACACTGCAAATCTCTAAAAGCTTTAATTATCGAAAAAATAAAGGTCTCACTTCACTCTTGAGATTCAGTAGTGGATTTTGTACAGTGAATTTCTATACTTTTAAATTCTTTTACAAAAGCTACTACAGAACATTTATAAACCTTTGGNGAGAGATCAATAACTCATTAATACAGTGACCATACAGTGAATCTATAAAATACAATGAAGAAACAGATTGTGATACATGATCTGTGATTCTCCCCAGCTTTTAATTTCTCTTAGTTTCCTAAAATACGTATGCAACGATCTACAGTTCACAGATTTTAAGGCCATTTGGTCAACTATGCTAACCTAAAAGTCTCTCACAGGGCTTTAGTACAGTTGTGATCTACTTAGTACATAAAGCAGCAAGGATCTCTTCACCCCAGCATCTGTCCCTTCCCTGGCACAGCAACTAAATCTCCCCCAAATCAGAAGCCACTCCCCCCCTCCCACTCTGCTCATAAATTGCTTCTGTCTGCAAATCTGTTCTGCACTTCCTATCTGCACATCAGCTGCTGTCATTTCCTCTTCCAAGCCTGAGGGGAATAGGTTAGTGGAGTGGAGGAGGACTACAGAGATCACTAGAATAACAGCAGGTAGGAAGCTCTGAGCTGCTGAATTCTTTCTGCTTCTTCCTTCAGGACTGACTTCCATGATCACCCTGCCATTGGCTTGTGGATGTGGTGGCAATCTATTTGCCCATGTTGTCAATATCCTTAATGTGAGTCCTTAATGTGAGGCAGAACTTTCTAAACATGTAAATTTGGCACTTCCTTTTTGCATCCTTCCCAAAGGTTGTAATAATGTTACTCTAACATCAGAAAGCAAATCCATATTCAGAGAAGTATAGAAAAATACAGTAAGGAGTTCATATTTCAAAACAATTGGCAAATAATCCTCTAATCTTCAAAGGAAGCGTGAAGAAGGAACCTTTTCATTGCATCTTTCAGATTAAAGGCAGGAATCCTGCTATGTCGCAGGGAGTAAGCTGATGATATCATGGCTATCTCAGTTTTCATTTAAACTGTTGAGCAAAACAGCTGGCTAGTATAAAATGTTTCTGAAATGATTCTTAAGGACCCCACCAAAACAGTTATTTTTTTCTCCAACTTCCTCATGGGCAGCAGGGGGATGTGACAATGAATAGCCCATCTTAGCTCCAGCCCTGAGCTGTACTTAGCTGTACTTACAGCTCACTGTACTACCTACAGCTGCAAATAAGACAAAGAAACGAATTATATCTTATAGTGGAGATTTTTACACTCCTAAAATGTGTCACTAACCAGTGTTAACACAAGCTCAAATGGCTTTCAAGTACTAGAGTTTTGTTATGAGACAGAACTCATACACGATGCTGAATGGGGAACAAATTTAATTCTCACCCAAGTACTCTGCACAAAGGACTTGTCATCTGCGCTTGCAGATGGGTGGGCACTATTACAGTGGCATGAAAAGGAAAAGCTGGCTGAACACATCAGAAAATCAGAACCCTTCTGTGTGAGAAGCACCGAAGATTCTCAGAAGTTAGCTAATGCAGCAGTTTTCATCTTCCCTATTCAGTTTTGTAGACACATCTTGAGATAACAGAAATTGTAACTAAATTTTTCTTTTGACAGGGAAACCAGCCTAAGTATTTCTCAAAACTTTCTAGCGGCTGGAAAGCCGCAAACCATTTTTCAGACCACTAATTTCCTGAGCATATGAGAGGACATTTCCCAGTACATCCATTTCTTATTTGCATTGTGCTCCATTGCTCCATCATCTCAGCTAGATCTCATCTCTATTAAATCCACCTGGTGAATTACCCTGTTTCGTAGAAACAATTTGTACCATGGCATTATGTATAATAACCAGGCAAAGAGAAGCATGACAGTATCTTCAACTACAGAGTGAAACTTCTACTGAACAACATACTTGTAATTCAAAACACATTTCTGACTTTTTCTAAGTGGAAAAAGAAGCAGCAAATTGATGACGTGTAAAGAACTGTGTATCTAAGAAAACAAGCGTGGCTAGATACCAACATGCCAAGCTTCTCTAGAAGCACGTTAGAAGAAAGCTGGGAGGTATCAGGACTTCAGTTCTTTCTAAGTAAGACTTCTCCAATACGCCTAGTAGGTTTACAACCCTCTTCTGACAATGGGGTGAATTCTGCACAGGTACCAACAACTTGTTTCAGAGTCACAATCATATTTTGCATCAAGATAGGCTGTCTGAAAAAGTCCTCTTTAAAGTAAAATATCCTGGAAGTTGTTCTTATTTCCTCCATCAGCATAGTCACATTCCACCCTTTTCTTCTCATCTTGATTTGCATCCAGTAATCATACAGTCAAAATCTACATCCATTTTCTTAAAAAGCATCAGATGAAGATGTTTCTCCTAATAGCTGGAGATATTTTGTAGGTTCTTGATTCCTGTATTCCATAGTTTTTATCACAATTAATAGGGGCTTTCAGGTGACTGGTGTGCAATGCATTCATGCTTATGTGACTCACTAAATGAATATGAGGAATATCAGACAAGCAATAGAACTATGGCATTGCTGGACTTCACAAAATTATACATACCTTTAGGACCTGCTCTAAGTTCTCCAGCTTGGCTTGAAGCTGGTGTTTTCCCTTTACAGCCAAATCTCGTTCTTTGGTTACTCTGATAAGGGTTTCTCTAAGATGGTCATAGTCTGACTTCACCTAGAAAAATAAAAATGATTACTCCTTAAATACCTTAATAATGCAGGGAAAAGTATATCTGACACAAGCAATATTTCTGTATATGAAAAAGGAAAGAAATACAAAAGGTAGATGGAAGGGAATATTCAGTGAGGAAATTGCATGCATCTCATATATATGTATGCAGGAAACATATTTTCTTTTCAAAAGAACTAAAATCTGGCAACCAAATTGTGGTTATGAATAAAGATAGCAATTTAAATAAATATACTATGTAATAAACAAAATAAATGACAATCAAACAATTCCTATATAAAAAGAGACAGAGATTTTGTGTATATAGAAACTTAACTCACACATTGTATGTTTTCTTGGACTATTCTTTAGTTTAAAATGACTTCAGAGTAAAATCAAATATGGAACAGTGCGAGTATTTGAAACTAGTGTCTCCAGAATTCAGAGACAGGTATTTCTGTGCAACTCTTGCTCTCCCTTAAAGTATTTGCATACAGCAGATGTTTTAAGGATCAGATACTCACTGAGTAGGATTTGTTTTCCTATTTATTTGGTGCTAGCTTAGCCATTTCAGCATGACTAACTGCTTTTAGACAGGATTTTGTATATCACCAGCGATAGCAACTATTTCATAAACATACATCAAAAATAACAAAATACAACACTGAACTACTCCCGCCCTGGAGGAATCCTTTCTTGAATTCATATCAGCTGAAGGTCTGATTTATAGGAAATAACCTAAGCATTTTATGAGTTTATGTCCTATATTGATATGTAACAATAGGATTCTTACAGCTCGCATCATATCAAGAACAGAAATTTTTACGTTAAGAATGAAAATCCATCAGTAACAAGCATCTTGGTAAAAAATACATAATGTCATAATGTTCACATACTAGTTCACAAATACTGCTCCTCTCTGCAATGTTGATAGGAGGTATGAAAGGAAACAATGTTCGAAGAAGCACCTGCTTTCCTTTGTCAACTGCAGCTCCTTACAGAAGCATGAACAATGCTGGCAGGATTACTGACTAAGGGCAGGCAAAGCAGTATGAAGTACTGGGATAATACAAAAAAAATCACAGAATCATAGAATGGCTTGGGTTGGAAGGGACCTCAGAGATCATCTAGTTCCAACCCCCCTGCCGTGGACAGGGCTGCCAGTCGCTAGCTCACTAGATCAAACTGCCCAGGAACCCATCCAGCCTGGCCTTAACACATCCAGGGATGGGGCATCCACAGCTTCTCTGGGCAGCCTGTTCCAGCGCCTCACCACTCTCTCCATGAAGAATGCATAGGCTTGCTTTAACCTTGGTGCAGCTCAGCTTTCCTTCTAACTTCAGTTAAAGAAGTGATAAGTTCTTTCCACAATTTAATTGCTGTAATTTGATTTTCTTAAAGAACTAAAGGCATTAAGCAATCTATGACTTGGATCTCTCTGAGAGGTTTTCTTAAGTGATGTTTTGGAAACTGACTCAGCCATTCTATTTGCCTTCTGGCTCCAGTTTCTTAATTTGCAAATTTTGCCATGGACCAATCTAAACGGTTGCAGCCAGACTTCATATTTGTCTTTGTAAGAGTGCTCTTTAGAGTGCAGTGGACTAGAAAAAAAGAAAGAGGAAAATGGAACAAATCATGTTTTCCACAAGAACTGATGTAATTATTGTCAACATCAAGATTTTTTTTTCCATGCACAGATTTTTCTTCTCCTCCTCCCTCATTTCTTTATAACTAAGGAAGCTATTAAACAATGGATTTTCAGAATCTATTAACTTTCTGCACACTTTGTGTTGTGTTTCATTGCTCAGATAGGTCAATGTATGTTGTTGAAAAATAATGGAGTGGAAGAAAAAGCAATGAAGTATCACCGCCAACAACACAAGTTTTTTATTGTCAGTGATTCTCAGTTAATTCACTGAAACGAATGAAGTACAATATTTTGAACAAGCTTCAAGAAAATGTGATTTTACTCAGGCTTTAATTTTCCTTGCCTCTAAAATAGTTGATACTGATTACCTTTGTAAAGGATTTTCTAAAACTTCATAGTCACTGTAGCCTGAATAATTTTGGGGAGCTAGTGAGCACGGTACCTTTCTGCTGTATATTTTTTTCCCTTTTGGCAGTGAACAGACTGTAGAAGCAAACAGTACTTGTCAGGCTGCTAAAGTAATTTGGGAAGAAGATTAATCAGGGAGAGGTGCAACTGCAGATATTTTGCACATCTCAGGATTTTCGTTCAGGATCTAAAAGCACATGCCTTGATCAGTTAAATTTTAAGACTAGTAGCCAAGTGAAAATCAGATTCTCTACTTTCTCTTTTGACAGATCAGTTTTTGAATAATGCTCTGTTTATATTTTTTAGGTTGGAAATAACGAGTTCTACCAGTTGCCTTCTAATAATAGCTGTTTTTACTTCTAGCAACACTAATAATTTTAATATTTCTGCTGGGCATTCTTGCGAGGACTTTTTCCTTCTGAATATTGTGTATGACAGAACAATGTGATATATGTATCTAAACAACTCATAAAACAGCATAAAATTGATTAAGTCTATCTTTTTGTTTGTTTGTTTTTGTTTGGACAAAGCTTGTTGTTAAATGCAGATGTAATGCTTTCCACAAGCAGGCCATGTAAGACCATATCGGACATGCATGTACTCAAATTACACACAGAGCGCATCAAAACATCAATGTTCCCAGTGGCAACAACAGTCGACCTAAATAGAGTGCCATCATAAACAGTTCTAATTTCATGACAGAAACCTAGGGAACATTTTGATCTGTGATGTTTCTCTGTTCAGTGCATCAGCCAATTTATTTTTCATCCTCTAACTTCCTACTTACTAAATGTGCCCTCATTTGAGTCAGTCATGAAGGCTGAAGTATATTCCACTTCCTGAACTCTTAAATCCAAAAACTGGTTACTGAAAACCAGCAGAATAAACTGCTGGTTTGTTTTTACCAGTGAATAGCTCCATTAGCCAACTGGTAAAAGAATTTCTTTCTGTGAGAAATATAGTTCTTTTCCGCTGATATGCACTGGCTGAAAAATGTTCTCTGCCACACACAACTTCCTGTGTTGTACATAAATCACAAATGCTGAGCTATGACTACTGTGTCTGAATACAGAAAGGCAACTGTTGCCTTAATTCTAGACTTTTGTGATCTGCTAACTTTTCACACCACTGATACTGTTCGGAAAACTCAATTCAGAAACTACCATGAAAATGGTATGATTTCAGGTATCATAGAAATAAATTCTGAATAGATAATGCCTATTCTCTTTTTACACAAAAGCACTAACCCAGATGAGTAGGAAGACCTTAAGTCAAAGCCCAGTGTCACAGCACTTCTAAGGACACAAGTCCTTTCACAAGTACTCTGCTTCAGAAGTGTGACTGTGCTCCTATTACGCAGTGCCAACGCAAAACTGTATAAATTAAGTAAAATTTTAGCCTTATTTTGTGGATTTGAAGTAGCACAGCTCATACATGCTCCTTTCTAGAGCTGAATTTCAACAACTACATTGTGCATAAATGAGCAGTTTTATCTGTGCTAAACAGCAGAATGCATAAACATTCTCCTAGCTCCGTTTGCTTAGATGAAGTTGGCCTGTTTTTCAGGCCAGCTCTCAAGGGGGAAAAAAATAAACTATTTTAGGCAGGTTTTCCCCTTCGGGGCTGAGCACTAACTCTGTTAAAATTCTGCTCTGGTCTCAACATTCATGTGTAGTTTAGTTTCACATTTTCGTAACAGTAAAGAGTAATCCAAACTCTGTAATCTATCCTCAGCCTCATATTTTGTGTAGGGAAGAAAAAATAAAACAGGAAGTAATTTTTTGGAAAACTTGTTAGGCAAGCAGCAACACGCAAGGTATGCCGCAAAAATCCTCTTATCCTGCATATTCTTAAAATTGTTGAAGGTGAAAGGGTACACTTAAAGGAAGTCTTTGATCCTACCGAGGCTGCGATATAAAACCAGTAGCACAGGCACCCAGAATCTTTGTAATGTGCCTTTCACAGTGTTTTACAAACATGCATAGTATGACAAATCCTGACATTATAATTGAAAAAGGCAATTTTATTATTAACTTAGAGGCTAATGTGACTAAGGTTGATATTACACCGTTATTTTTTCAGTGGTTTCCACTAGGCTTTTCAGTGTATCACTAGGTTCGTTAGGTTTTTCAGCTCTTCACTTCAGTGAGATACAAATGCTACCTATAATAAAGTATTATTAATCACAGAAGTCGTCACCTTCTGATAGTAAGAGAGCTGATCTTCTTAGTGTTGCCAGTATACTGAGCCTGCGCTGCGTTAATGCTGCATGCTATCTCTATGTCAGTCAGAATATAAAACTGCCCATGTAAGACTTTAAATGACTTGTGAACTCAACAGTAAGGGTGAGTGTAAACAACAAAGAGAAGAAACAAACATTAGAAGAAGAAGAAATTCTAGAGAGATGGATGGATGAATAAAATTGAGTGATACCATATCCCACATCTTCCTCCTAACATAACACATTATCACACCGCTTTTGTATATAAAAATGATTTATATTCCTCACCAAAAAGAAAATGCAGGTCTGCTTTGATACCAGGTGGTACATAAAAAAATCTAGAGAACATGCATAGCCATCTCTGAATCTTAGTAATTTGCTTGTCTCAGGACTAAATCAGACCTCTTTTAGTTTGGGAATACAACAGTGGGCTACTCTGTGATACATATGCTGACACATACACGTCAGAGATAACAAAGCATGTGGCTACCATGGTTTTGCAAGGTTTAGGGATGGGCTTTCATCAGAGCCTATATGAGTTACAGCTCTTCTGATGTGAATGAGGTTGCTGAGCAACTCACTTAAGCCCTGTAGAAATCCCAGATTGGAGTTTTATTTTTAGCTAAATGGAGGCTTGTAGTGGCTGGTTCATTATGTTTCTTCCACTGAATACATATGTGATGAGGTAATGCACATCAGCCTCTCCTCCATGCTACTCCTGCTACACAGTATTTGCCACAGATACAATCACTATAGTCAGGAAGACATCTTTTGTCCTGTAAGATGCAAGACAACAACAACAAAAAAGAAGAAAAATGCTTACATTTTTCTATCAGGACCTGGAATAGCTGAGACATGGACATGCCATATGCCATGCTACAGGGCATGGTACAACAGCTGTTAAACAGAATTTGGGAAATTTACTGCTGAACTACAGCATTTCAACATTTTATTGAGAAATTAAAAAAATACAAAGGAAAAATGCAGAAGAGAAGAAAAAAAAAAAAAACACTGCTAGCTAGTAATCCTTTCTGTTAGCATTCTTCATAAAACACAGATATTTCTTCAATCAACTCTCATCAAAATCACTGGAAAAAATATTCTTGTTTCCAAAGTCTAACACTAAATTATGAAACTAAGAAAAGCTGCATTAGGAATAATGCATCTCTCTAAAGTCTATCACTGTCTCTTAAATTTTCACTCGAAAATAACACTTATTTGCTAAATACACTTTTGTAACTTATTTTTAATTAAAATATTTTGTGTTTTCAATTGGGAAATCAGAAGTGACTATATAACCCATTTTTAGGCACATGGCAGCCTGATTACTACAACAAATGAATGTAGGAGTTCTGTGCTTATGATGCTACCTGGTCATATTGCAGTGCTCTGTGGGACACACTTGCATACCGAAGGCTCAGGCGATTCTTTTCTTGCACAGCATCCTTCAGTTCA
>VXAV01002868.1:5762-34691 GCA_013399715.1 Alectura lathami | reverse complement strand
AAAAAAAAAAAAAAAAAAAAAAAAAAAAAAAAATCTGAGTAGAAAGATCTGTTAATCAAGTTCAGCAAATTGCATTTAGATGAGCCTTATCCTTGCAGAGATGGCTTCATTTCAGTCACCCTGAGAGAGCAGGAAAGAATTTCAGAAAAGCTCAGATGCAGCCCAAACAGTTAACATGCCTGGAATCAAGCACATCACACTGTGCAGTCTGCAGGAGGAACTTGACAACAGTTTCCTTCCACCCCACAACCAGTGCCTAGGTCTTGCCCTAACTATCTCCTATTACAAACCACCAAGTTAACAGCTCCCACCTCTCCATGGCCAACTGTTCCACCTCTCATCCCTCAGTAGCCACATTTTCACCTAAGCATCTTCGTGCTTCTTTCTTGTGCCCAGTAAGTTTTCCTGTGAGCATTTGCCAAAACTATCCAATTGTCCTCCTTAAAGTTCTCGGTAGCTTTGCTGCCTGTGAAATCCAAGTAACACTCAGTCAGGTGACACACCAAGGTTACCCTCATTCCCACCAGTACTGTTTCACGACTTCCTCCCACTGCCTTTTTCTGGTTTATTAATCTTCTATCACCTGCTAAACTGTGAACTTCTCAGAGAAATCACTCTTGTTTTTACACATATGTTGCAGAACATTCTCTGGAGTCTGAATTCATGATAAAAACCATAATGTAACAACAGAGAAGGGCTAATATTCTGCAAGCAGATTCACTGGCCTCAGTATACGGTAAGCATAAATAAGTTTCTTGAAAGCATTTTAAAGTCTTATTTTTCACTAAAACTGAATTCTAAAAATAATTTTGTGTATGGCCCCACCACATGCAAAATGGCAAGGCATATGAATTGCATCATATATGCATAAGCTAAATATCAAAGGTTACTGTCTAACAGATTGTTATGAGTTAATGATAGATACTTCCACTCATACCCCCACATTGCTATCTGTGTTTAAATGTCTTTACTTACATAATGCCTAATGTCTTCATCGGCACCAATCTAATTCTGATGGCAACATCAAGGCTGTACTTGCAGAGCATGGGAAATCACACTGAAAAGCATGCACCCTTACATTTCTGTTAGGCTTGGGCCTGGAAGCACAGGATCTTTCATTTATTCATGACTTTCCTGAGAAGAACTAGTGGTTGCTTTGTGTCAGCTGAATAGGATCGTAATTCAATCTTCACTGGAACCTGCTTATCTGAATGACTCATTAAGGTGCAAGCTGACTGCTAAAGAACTCTGTTTCATAACAAGTGTATTTTGTTAAGGGTAGATGTGTTTAGAGAAGTCACTTTATGCAGTTTATGAGTTTATCAAAGTTTGTTTCTGAGAGCGCACATTATTTCTTAAAAACATGAACAAATGAAGCAAAGCACAGTCACGCCTGTCAGTAATAGAATGCTGCAAGGACTGCATGACTGGGTAGTAGGATATTTTACATGCGAAGGCATTGAAAATGCAGGCTCACGGCTGCACTACGCTGGAATAGAATAGTTTCTGAAGTGCTCAAGGCTTGGTATTCAAATGCAGAGTTCTCAGTCAGGTTTTCAAACAGCTGTGACTATATTACCTGCCCTAAAAGGGCCACGTTTTACAGGCATTCCAGTTTCATCCCATTTTGTTGCACTCAATGCCAAGGTCTTCTGAAATTCTGGTCTTTCCAAAGGGCTATCTGAATATAAAAGACATGGAGTCAAATGCAGTTTCACAAGTCCTACAGCACTACCTACCATAAATGAACATCTTCAACATCTTTATTGACAACTTAGACTGTGGGATCGAGTGCACCCTCAGCAAGTTTGCTGATGACACCAAGCTGAGTGGTGCAGTTGATACCCCTGGAGGAAGGGATGCCATCCAGAGGGACCTGGACAGGCTGGAAAAGTGGGCCCACGAGAACCTCATGAGGTTCAACGAGGCCAAGTGCAAGGTGGTGCACTTGGGTCAGGGCAATCCCAGGTGTGTGTACAGACTGGGAAAAGAACTCCTTGAGAGCAGCCCTGCGGAGAAGGGTGTTGCGATTGACGAAAAGCTGGCTGTGAGCCGGCAGTGTGCTCTTGCAGCCAGGAAGGCCAATGGCATCCTGGGATGCATCAAGAGAGGGGTGGCCAGCAGGGAGAGGGAGGGGATCGTCCCCCTCTACTCTGCCCTTGGAAGGCCTCACCTGGAGTGCTGTGTCCAGGCCTGGGGCCCTCAGTGCAAAAGGGATGTGGAGTTGTTGGAGAGGGTCCAGAGGAGGGCCACAAAATGATCAGAGGGCTGGAGCACCTCTCCTGTGAGAAAGGCTGAGAGAGTTGGGATTGTTTTGCTTGGAAAAGAGAAGGCTCTGGGGAGACCTCATTGCAGCCTTCCAATACTTGAAAGGAGCTTACAGGCAGGAGGGGGACCGACTTTTTACAGGGGTGGATAATGGTAGGACAAGGGGGAATGGGCTAAAACTGAAAGAGGGGAGGTTTAGGTTGGATATCAGGAAGAAATTCTTCACTGAGAGAGTGGTGAGGCGCTGGAACAGGCTGCCCAGAGAAGCTGTGGCTGCCCCATCCCTGGCTGTGTCCAAGGCCAGGCTGGATGGGTTCTTGGGCAGTTTGATCTAGTGAGCTAGCGACTGGCAGCCCTGTCCACGGCAGGGGGGTTGGAACTAGATGATCTCTGAGGTCCCTTCCAACCCAAGCCATTCTATGATTCTACGAAATAAAGGTAATTTTTTTTAGCCGTATACTTATGACAACACTCATGATAGTTTTCACGTTGGAAGTTCCAGGTAAAAGAAGGGGCAAACTAATCTTGCTGCTTTATAAACAGGTGCCTTCCAGAGATCGCTGCTATAGCATACAGGCGGTATGAAAGTCAGCTCAAGAACTGAGAGAGTCATTCCAGGAAAATCGCATCTGAGGCAAAGCACATGAGGTCAAGTGATGGCTACTGCTTAACAGCACTGTTCAAGTCAAAAGAGCACAGCACAGTGGTTTACAGAGGAAAAATAGTACACAGACATTATGCACATAATGGCAAACAGCTCTGGTATTAATTTCATTTCAACACCATTTCATTTTTGAACTTGTTAACCACAACACTGCAGACCTGATTTTTCTGCTCTGAATGTATTTTGCTTTTCTGTTTCATTACTCCCTTGGTCTTGCACTCTAAGAACTGGACTTGGCTGCAGTAAATGAGGGGATATGTTTTATCAGATTAGAATACAGAGAGAAAACATGACACAGGTGATCCAGTATTTTTTGCATAGGTGGGGAGTGTCAGTACAAAGTTCACTGAAAACATGGAGATGTCATGGAGAAATCTGAGTGGGGGGGAAGAAATACAAAGTGTTTTGCCCGAGAAAGCAGTGATGATCTTAGAAATGCTCCGCATAGTAGGTTTGGCACCAGCAGTGGTTAGTATGCCCTCACAAAGCACCTCATATGCCACCTGTAGAATCCAACTCCTGATATCCTTTCAACCCATGCAACATATGTTTGTTTTAATATTACAGTGTTAAGTTAAATACTATCCTCCACCCTTATTGCAACTGAGACTATGGAAATACTTCAATTATATTTGTCCTATGATTTGAGAGCTTTCTGGTGTATTAAACAATCCCCTGCTTTGTACTATTATTTCATATTTCAAAGTCACAAAACAAATTAATTAGCAAGATCATGGCACCTTGTCCTTAATCTTATTAGAAAAGACTAATGGCTACAGAATCAATTATTTCATAGAGATTACTGCCTTAACACTATAAGCCTTGACATCACACAGGCTTATTTCAATTCCATTGTATTTTCCTCCACTTGTTTAATTAAAACCTTTAATTAAGTCCCTTCTTTAATCAACTCTGTAGCTATGTCCATTCATTTATGGCTGCATATAAACTAAGAAACAAAGAGCAACTTGCAAAACTGTAAGGCCAGTACAAGAGCTTTCACAGCATTCGGCTGGCCTTAACCTCTACTCCAAGAGTTGCAAGCAATCCTTCCTTTTAAATATACCTATGTCCTGGTTTGGGCAGAGACAGTTAGTTTTCTTCCTAGCAGCTGATGTGGTGCCATGTTTTGGATTTCAGATAAAAATAATGCTGTAACACACTGATACATTACTTGTTGCTGAGCAGTGCTTGTACCTATTTTCAGGAAAACATTACCTCTGAATGTGTGTCAGTGGAATGCTAGCTAAACGTTCACTCCATAAACACTCTAACACAAAAGCACTCAAATGGTGAGGAATACCTATTGGATCGAAACATAAAAATATCAGTATGTAATTGCTCAATGTCAGCGTCTAACAGAATACTTGATGTTTGGTATTTTAAAGAAAAGATTATTAATTATTTTGCAACAATAAAACTATTTCAAGGAAGTTTTAAAATATTCTCCATTAACCTGCAGAATCTTTCTTGTTTGGTGAGTATGTGACCAGAGACAGAAGAGACCCTGTCTTTATTCCTCAGAAGGTTCTAAGATGAACTTTTAAGTATTTGACACTACTTATCTGGGCACAAAGGCAAAGGGCTGGTCTGCAGTGGTCCGGGGAAACTGGAATGATCAATAATAGCCTCTTTCCTTTAACTAGCTCCTCTACATGAATCTTTTTTTTTTTTTTTTTTTTAATTATTAAAGAAGAAAGCCCAAAGCTAATTTTATGTTCCATCATTATTGCAGCGCTGCAGATAGCATAGCCACATCCTCCTGATCATTAGATCTTCCAGCTTGGGAATTATTTTTGACATTTCTTTCTAAATTACCCCGCATCTTGAGTAATTTTTTAAATCTTGTTCCTCTCCCTCCAAATCTCTCTGTGATTATTGAAACTTGTTTTCAGGCTCTCACAAGACTGTTTCTTGATTACAGCAAAATCTCTGCCACCCCAAACTTACAATTTGCCCTTTTCCATCTGTGAAGCAAACAGCTATTGTTACAACACTCTTCGCTTATAAATTATTTTTGAGTTTTCTGATGTGCTAAGCAGGAACTGATCTCTCAGGAATGCAAAAGGTTATAAAACATCAAATAAATCTGGAACAGCAAATTTTCCCATTGGTCTAGGCATATTTCCACTTCTGCTTTGTTTGCTGAAAATTTTTCCTGTCACGGTATAACTCAAATTTCTTGTCGTTTCTTAATAAAGAGCCTAAATGTTATATTACTTAAGATGTATCTTTCATTTTCTCATGCATAACTGATAAAGCTTTCCAGTGTCATTTTAATTGATAAAGTTTTCTAGTGATATTTTCTTTACTATATGGTAGAATAAATGTATGTACCAAAAGCAAATTAGCAACAAAAGTGAAAAGTGTCAACATTCTTTCCACATATAAATTTTTTCTCAAATACAAAAACAAAACAAAACAAAACAAACCTCAAGTCCAAGGGAATCCTATTTCACCGAGCAAATTAAGAAAAGGTCAGAAAGCTTGATCTTTGTCACTGGTGTACTCTGTCTGAAAGCTGAGATGACATTTAAATATTTATAAGGGAGAGCTGTAATTGCAGGTTGTGAGACAGCTGTGCATGTACAACAGAGGAAACTGAAAATATTCATGAAATGAAGATATTTCACCAAAGAAAAAATTTAGTGAAGGAAAAGAGTATTGACTTGGCATTTTAATTATTTCTGAATCAGGATACACAAGAAAGTGACCCAAAATTTCTTATTTCTGTGGTCTGTCATGGCACCCATGCACAGAAGATAAGAGAAATTCAAACCCTTACTAGCTACCAAAAACTGGTGAAAAGAATAGTTTCAAATCAAATGTCAGCACAATGAGCAGTACATGGATCTGTGCATCATTTTTGTGAGTATTTTTAAAATGAAAAAAGAAAAAAAAAAGCGTAGAAACAGCTGCATATATGACAAAGCAGAGAAATGTTCCAAAAAAATGTTCCAGAACCTGCTGCATCTTTTAACTGGCCTTGCTACTAGCAACAGTACTATCTCAGCAGATTAAGGGTTCTTGCTACATAATCCTTCCTAGTTTTTAGTCCCTTTAATTAAACTAAAAATGTGCTTGTCCCTCTAGTTTGAAATCCACAGAAATTACAGATTCTTTGCAAGGAATTTATTCCATTTGACACCATAAGCAATACAAGAAGACTCAGAGATTTCAGTCAGTTCTTCCTACAGAAAAAGATGGATAGTATGAATTAAGGTCATCAGCCTACAACATACCCGCAAGATGTGCCAGGACTGTCTACTCTGCCATTCTTTGTTCCCTTCCTTTTCACAAGCCCATATATGCTTTGAACACATGATGGAGTATTTCCATTTTGGTAATTTCCTAAATTACCTTCCTGTCATATGGAACACCAGCCCCAGAATTACAGAAGACAGAATATCACATGCTTATGCGGATGAGATAATATTTTGAGATAAAGATGTTTAAAGAGCTATCTTGCAATAAGCCAGATGTTTGAAATGGATGTAATTGCAAGATAAATTATATATAAACTGTTTCCATCAGGGAACCTATCAAATGAAGTGATAGGACCGCATCTTAAACATCTGAAGAGAATGAATCTTTAGCTTAGACTTGAAGACACAAGTAGCCTCATAAGCACCAGGCTGAGATCAAATGTATCCTGTTGTTGGCGCTGCTCACTCCATCACTTGATCAGTCATCAGAAATGATGACTATCTGCATAGTAATACAGTATCATTTATCCATAATATTGGAATTACTCAAATCAAACTGCCTTTGAAAACCATATAATGCATTTCAATACAAAGAATGACAATTTCCTCCTAAATGACTTTCTGAAACATATAATGAAATGTTTATTGGTAAAACAAGCCAACATACCAAAATATTCCACTGATGACCCCTGGTGGACTTGCACGATGATTTCTACCACTTTCTGAATACATTTCAGGCTACAGGCAATCAGGATATCATTTTTAAGACACAGGTCATCATGTAAGTATCTACACCCCATATTGGATTCCTTATAAAATCCATCATTCCATTTTGCAGTCATTAAGAAAGAATAAAGGAAATTATGGAATACACTTAGGAAGCTGCCAGACATCAAAATCATGTAAAATCCTTGACTGAGAGTGAAGTCTTCAACATGATCCATGAGCAAGATCACCAGGAAGTGCTAAGATCTTGCACTTGGCTAGTGTTTGGAGTGTCAGCCAGGATGAAAGCTGAAGTAGCTACATCTAAGAAGCCCAACTATCTGAATAAGCTGCTGAAGAGACCGCTTTAAAAAAAAAAAAAAAAAAAAAGATTGCTATGCAAAGTTACTTAGCAAGTGTTATGTGAAAAATCCACAAAGAATTATTATGGACACCGCCTTTTGTTCAAAAATCCTCAGCAGCAAATTGTTGGAGCCTGGAATAGTACATATGCAAAATACAACTATATACTTGCCTTGCTCTTAATTTTGTCCCAGCAAACTACTGATCACCACCAAAGAAAGTATACTAAGTGGACCTTTGTTCTGCAGTAAATTTATGTTCTTAAAATTATGTCGAATTTTGTTCCTAGTATTCCTACACCCATCATTACCACTCATGCCATTTGTTTGCTTAAAACCCATAACTACCTGAGCATTCATTATTCCATTCACTGTTCCTGATTCCAGCTTGGCAGTTGTGAAGAATGAGAGTATTTGAAGATGGGTATTTCAGCACTCCTAGCTGGAACATTCAAACCATATTCATACGAAGACACACAAAACATTCCTCTTATGCCAGCATTTTTTTCAGTAAAACATGACCTATATCATTAGTCATTTAAAGCAAACAAAAAGGAGTTCTGAATATTACTGAAGCAAAACAACTGATTATCTGAATTAAGTTATTTGAATCATATTTTGCAGGAGAATGGGGCAATAATGACATTGAAGGAAAAAGGCAATATTTTACTTAGCTCTAATTAAAAGATAACAATAGTGAACACTTTTTTCCCACTTGCCCAGATGCCAGTGCCAGAGATTTTTAAGTTCCATAGAGTAGGATTTGCATTTCATGCAAATTACTGGACTCCTGACTGGCTCAGATTTTGTTGACAGCACACCTACCCCACTTTCTACCAGTACACTTTAATCCATTTACAAAAAACACCTCAGTACTCAAAATTTTTAACACGTCCTTCACAGGTTCTACCATCTTGAAGGTAATTCGCATGCAGGTTTTAAAACAGTAATGCAAAATGACTGGTGTATTTTCACTGCCCTCTCCTGCTAAGGATAAAAATGGGACGGAAGTCCGTAGCCCATACTCTTCTGGGTTATCCGGTAACTGGCAACTGCTCTAGAGTTCTTGATTTTTATTTTCAAGGTAGTGTTCTTGAATTTTAATTCTTACCATGTGGTAGATGTGCAGAGCAGTAACAACAAACTGGTGGTGATGGGGTAAACTGAATTCTCCAAGAGGCTGACATCACACGACCCTGTTGAATTCATCTAACAAAGCACTTCCTGCTTTGGAAAATGAGCTCCAGTGATATGCAAATAATCAAGCTTAAAATGTGATCACAGTTCATTTTCTAGTCTAGCTGTGACAAGGTTATGTCCTTTAATAATAAGGCTTGCTCCACTAATTTGGGCTGCTAATGACAAATATTTGATGATTTGGTGACTCTCTTTCATAGGATCAATGAGGAAAAATAAATGAATAAGAAATGTTTGTCATCAGAGCACAAGAATGGGATTCAGGGAATACAGATCAGTCTCCTAGCTCCACACACTCAACCACCAACTTTGTATAATTCATTCAGCCTCTTTGTAAAGAAAAAATTCTTCAAGCCAAGCAGTTTGGGAACAAACTATAATAATGACACGGAAACACAGAAGTACTATAGCCATGATGGGTTATACAAATCTCAGTGGGAAAAAAGAATATGGGCATGATACGTAAGTTGGAAAAGCAATTCCTAATTGTCCATATCAGTAAAACTACTCAATGATGGTACTTGATTCTTTACATCTCTGTTCAAACATCCTCCCAGTCCTAGCCAGACTGAACAATTCCCATTATGACAGGAAATAGAAAGCAAACACTACTGAAAATGCTAAGTTTAGCTTGAGGGTTAATTATATGGATCCAGCTTTGGATGAATAGTGAACTTGATTGTAAGTGGGAAGATTGTTGTTTAGAGTTTTTAACAAATAAATTTAAAAATTAGAGCTCACTTGTCACTTGCAACTCAAAGAAAGAACAATAGGCTGTACTGGAGTCTATCCAGGCTTGCAATCTGAGCAATGAAACAGAAACATCCCATAGTCTACATCACCAGAATGATAGAATAAAAATAGACAGATGACCCAAGAAAAAGACTTCATAAGAAACACCACCCGCAAACAATGGAAAAAAATTGTAGAAAACATTATTACCTATTTTGATTTGATAACTGAACTACCTGGCAAAGTAAACTACTTCCAAATGAACATCACAAAAATTAGCTAAAGCTTTGGTCTTTTTTTAAAAAAAATAATAAAATATTAAAAAGCCCTACCACTACTGTATATCTTTAACAGAGAGGCAGTATATTTTAGGATACCATATATGCATTACAGGAGCCCTAGAATCTACTCCTACCCTTCTTATTTGACCTTCCTTCCTTACATGACTATGTGATAATTCATTTCTACTCAGTTTCTTGAAAAATTTCAATTCCAGCCCCATATCTGTATTTTAACAGTCAGTAAACACAGGACGCATAACAACGGGGTTATGTTTGTCCCATTTATCTCATATGTGGTCATTAAGTGACATTAATCTATGCAATCAGACATCGGTTATTTGTGACAAACCTACCTTAACCCTCCTCTCCTAAATATGTTGTTTGGTGAGCAAGAAGATATGTATGCTTCCTAGTACACGCAGCTGCTATAACGAAAAGTGGGTGGGAAATACAATGATACTGAATTGGTCTGCCCATCCGCCTAGTTCACCTCCACTTAGAGCCAATGCATTCTTAGAGTCAGTGCATTCTGGGTATCACTATCATCTGTGAAATGTTCCAGTTTTATATTACCTTGGGGAAAATACTAGCATCTTACTATGTTAGCCAATAAGCAGGGACTTGCATTTGATTTGGATTACATATATTTGTAAGGACACCCCCCTGTGTACTACTCCCCTCCAGAGAGCAACTTAGCAATTCTTTGTAGCCCTGTCTTCTAAAAATGCAGAGCACTGAAGTCATGATGCCTGCTCAGTGCTTTCAAAAAAAAAAAAAAAAATTGTTTTCATCTAGGTTCCTGAACAGGAAAGCAGTCTCAACTACAGATATTTAGTCAGTGGCAACACACACCTTTAAGACCCTAGTTTGTATGTTCCCTCAACAGGGAATTTAGCATAAGGCTGGACAATATTAAATCTTCAAAATATTTGTTTTAATATGAAAATTCACATCACTTATTAATAAATACTTCACATTTATGTTTTATAAAAATACAAAGGATGCAGTGGTCCATATGTCAAGAGATGAATATCAAATCAGAGCTTTCACAGCTACGCCCACATTCAGCAAAGCATTTAAAACTCAATTTTTAGCGACATGTTAACATCAAGTTACTGCATCATTCTGCAGAAACTGTACACTGGCAAAAATAGTACCTTTTTTTTCCCATGGGCTACCAATTTTTATTTAGATGTATTAAGTATCAGCCAGACCAATTTTTCTTTCATTTGCACACGTGTAATTAATATCTTTCTTACAGGCATTATCCTAGAATGATATCACCAGAATTCTACAGAGAATCAGGCCTTTAAGCCCGAAGTATTATCAACATAAGACGCTAATCCTTTTAAAAGGACTTGATGTGGCTTTTTATGAGAAAATGACAGTCAGGAAAATGTTTAACTCCCTTTGACATAAACAACTGGACAAGAGCTAAAGATTCATTGCTATAAAGAATTCTTAAAAGCCAGAAGGCATCTGATTACAGCTGGTACCTTTCAATAGCCAAACCATCAGTTTGACATCCCCATTTTGGCAATAGAAAATGTATAATTTTGGCAAAAACAGTCTCCCATCACTAGACAAACAACGTCTTGAGCCTCCATTGTAAAGTCCACAGTTTTTCTATCCTCTCCTACGTGTAATACTTTTAACAACTTATGGGTTAAACAGCAGTACCACTGCTAGTTCTCTGATCACCTGGTATCTGGGCTCTGTTGACAGTTATAAATGATTTCATGACCAAGTTTAAATGTATCTGCCAANTTTTTTTTTTTTTTTTCAAATGCAAGTCCTTTGGCATAAGCCTTGCTGGATCTGTGCCTATATATGCAGCCAAAAACATTAACAAACAGACTAGTCCTACAGCACAGCCACCTGAGCACTGCAGGCTTCCTCCTCCATTCCAAAAGCACTGCAGTCCACAGCTTTAGCTCTACAGGTGAATAATCTGTCATTCTGGCCATGCACTAATGGGCTAATCAAAAGAGATTTTCAGCCTGTGGAGTATAAAATGGGACTGCTTCACTAACATCAGAGGGAGATGTGTCAATAGCAGACTGAATCCTTCAAGTCCTATCCACCACTTCAGAAAAACAACCATTTTTTTCAGATAGAAAGAATTTTGGATCATCTACACAGAAATTATGAATGTGGTATCAACATTTATCAGAACTAGACATTTTCCAAGATTTATTCCAATTATACAGATATAATTATTCAGACCAATTACACAGATAATTGGCGCTTATTATTATTGAAAATGAATCACATACCTAAACAAAATTTAATATTTAAATCTTCATGAGATTATTTTATTTATCATTAGAGGTATCTAAGCACCTACATTTGATCTAGTTTTCAGCGCTTTCTTACAGTCAGAGTTAAAATGGGCACTTCTAAGATGTAATTCACCTCCACTCTATGATAGATATTAAAAATAGAAAGCTTTTTTTCTCCAGCTAATTTTTTATAACCTATTACTAAAGCAACATCCTGACAGAGCACTGGTCATTGGTCATGATCTCTCTCTGATTGGTGCAATAACTGGTCCTTTTCCTGGCTAGACTTGCCACAAATTTACTTTGACCTCCCGCTTACTTTTCTTATGAGTCATTTCTCATATCACCTAAACCCCATATATGTCTGTGCTTACACCTTCATTTCACATGAAATTGTGCCTATAATAGCTACTGACTCTTGCCCTTTTTCAGCGGAGCTTTTTGCATAAAGGCAAGTTAAACGGCTAAATAATCATAGGTCCAGAATTAAGCCTAGGAAGTGAGAATCAATTTATTTTGAATTTCCTATTAAGTTATATGAAGATTAGTTGAAGGATTGCCTCTTTTTCTCCAGTTCCCATTTGCATACTTTATAAGCAAAAGGATGATATGCAGGGCACATCTATCTTCCTCTTTGATCCAGTTAATGAAATTGAAATTCATTGCAATTTTCTGCTTTCCATCATTTAAGGAATAGAGTTACTTTGAAGATTCCTGGAAGCTTAAAATATTTTTTCTCATAACCAGATTCTAGTTCTCCTGGATATCTTCTTCATCATTGCCACTAGAACCTGTTAATATAAATCTTCTGTCTAAAGTAATCTAGATTGACTTGGAAGCTCCATAAACTTAAATTCCTTCTTGAATTTGTACTGAGAAGGGTTTTTTGCTTTCTCTCTCTCTCTTAAGCAAGCATCATGTATTTCTAATGACTGCTGCAAGTACTGAGGTAGCATTTACAGTATGACCAACACCACACATTCTGGAACAACTGACAAGCAGTCATCATCAAGTCAATGGTTCAGCTGGCAGGTCAGCAGCTGAGCAGATCAGGGCACTACCCATACTGTATGAGAATATGGAATCCACAATCATGTGACTGTACATGTAAACAGAGGAAGATGCTTCTTTTCTCCAACAGTCATAAGAGCAAAGTAACCAGGGCATATAACAGGAAAGGCCAAAGCTGCTGCTGGCTTATGTATAGCCTCTGTAATTCCTCTGAAAAAGGCCTTGCTCCATCACATTCCTAGTTGCCTTTTTGACTGTGGACTTTCCCCACTTACTCCGTGGTATAATTCATAAGACACTGAGGAATGTAGGAAGTAAGAAGCAGGCCAGGCTGACAGGATGCACTTAGCATATGACATCAGTAAAACACACCATGTCATGGTGTAAATGACAGAGAAACAGCCATAGGTGAGAGGAGAGAATGAGACTGAGTCAGCTTGTGAATGTCTCACTTCCCAAGTGACAGATCTGAGAGGTCTGTAAATAGGTTGTTAAAGCCTATTTTGGACAGAGTTTGGGTATGTCAAAGGGAGCACCACACTATATCTAAGTGATTTGTTGCCAAGCCTTATATTGTCATTTCCTTCCTGAAGGATGAGAACAAGGCAATCAGAGAAATCAGAGTATAATCACTACATTGACCTTCTACCTCTTTACCTTCCACACATCAGATCAGCGTACATTCTATTTTAATTCTGCATGAAAGCCATTACTGCAAAGATTGGAATATATGAATAAAAATAAACAAAAAACCACACCACATCTCCTTTAAGTCTTTACCTTGCATGTTCTGCTGCAAGCTTAGATAAACACACTGTAGGGAAACTAAGAGTGCTCCAGACGGTACAGGTTAATATTGCTGTGGTATGGCGCGTTTCTGTACAGTGATTAGGCTCACTGCCAGCCTGATTCCTTCAATGTTTTAACTATGTGTAGCTTCAGTGATTACAGTAATAAACTTTCAGTGCAGACAGTATGCTAAAATCTAGCCACTATTCATGTAAGAACAAACTAAGTCCTTAAATGCACTTTCTCTTCTAAATTCTAAACACAAAAGGTAGATCCTGGCCCAGTTTTCTCAGGAAAACCCATTCCCTAGAAACCTCCAGCAATCTCTTGCTTCTCTACAAGATGTTAGGAACAGGAGAGTCCCTCACCAACTTAAGAAAGATTTTTATTTTTTTATTTATTTGAGGTAGCAGCAGTAGATTTAGCATTCCTATTCATCCACCATCACAGATGTGCTTAATTCAGATCTCAGTCATAGTACCCCTACAAACAAGTTCAAAGCCAAATGTATACACCTGTACCATTCAAGCTAAGAGAATAAGTCATCAGCAACGATTTATAGTCAGATATAAATCTAGCTCATGATAATGAGCCAGATGATTTAGTCCAGAAATCTTCAAAGTACTGAATTCAGGTTAACTCTACCACAGAATCCTAAGTGATCAAATTGAGTTGTACACAATCCCAAGTTTACCTTACAAACTAGTAAATTATCAAATAATGAGGGGGAGAAACTGAATTCTCTAATGTAACAAATAAAAATATCTTCTCATTTCGGTATCAGGAGAAAATGTTTGCTAGCAACAGAGATTTCTCAGCAATGCATTACAAGCCGTATTGCTTCAGCAATCTCTCTGAAATAACAACTAATATGTCTCTCAGCAACAGTAATGAACGCATTTTGCTTTTCTGCAACAGTAACAGCTCCTTGATACCCCTCATTCTTGAGCTCTGCATCCATTGTACAGAGGAAGGGGCTAAGAAGCAGAATTTTCAGAGTGATTCTGACATAGTTACTATCTTCCCATAGAGATCTACTAGCACCTGTTAAACAGCCAAGAAAAGTACCTCTGTCACAAGTTGTTACTTCACAGCTTCATCCTCCAAGACCACTAGCTGTATACAGCTGTAATTTTTTTTCTTGTTGTGTTGGTTGTTTTTGTTTATTTGTTTTGTGGCTTTGTTTTTTTTTGGTTGCTGTTGCTTTTAATTATTTATTTTCTGCATCAAGAGAGTAAAGAATTGAAAACTGCAAAAGTCTCATATGTATATTTTACAGAAATCTATATATTTACCAGTAAGTTTACTCAGTGGAGCAGGGCAATTGTGTAAGAAGAATATCCAGGTTTCATTCTCAGCTCCATAAGTGAGTGACTTGTTGCAGAAACCTGGGGAAATCTTGCTCCCTTTTAAAAAAAATGGGGACAATAATCATCCTTATGGAACAGCTGTGCAGTAAGATTTTGTTAATTACTGTCTATACATCCTCTGAAATCCCAAGATAAAAAACAAAGCGCATCGTGTGAATCCATAAAACCTACCTAAATAATGCATTCAACACTTCTTAACCGTTAAGCCCATCCTTCTAACAAGGTACACTACTGCCATCCCTTTCTAAACAGACTTGCATATGCAAAGCCTCAAAAAAAGGTTCAGCTCCCTTCTAGAAAGGAGAATTATTACCAGACTCTCATGCATCAACCAACTGAAATAGGTTCCCTTGACTCTTCCTTACTCAGATCAAAGGAGCAAAACCACCATTGCCACCGACATCCATCTTACTTCTTCTCCAACTGACCTCTTCCATGATTTTCCGTGGAAAGTCTTGAAGGTTTTTCAAGTAGAAACTCAAGCTACATGTTACTATGAGAAGCTGGCAAATACATATGCACAAGGGAGTTTCCTTTTCTGAAACGACCACACAGGTGGCTGTGCCCAGGCATGGGCCATGGGGCCCCATGAGGTGACGCTGTGGCTGCCCTCTCTGGATACAGCCGGCGCAGTGCCAAGCCCCTCAGCCTCACTGGGGCAAAAAAAAAGAGAAATAATATCATTCACTTCTTACATTTCTCTCCTCCCCTTTTGAATGTGTGTGTAACTTTAAGTAACATGTAATACTGAGTAGGATGTTGTGATAATTCCCCTGAACTATTTACTTGACACTTGTATTATCAATCCAGTAATGATGTATAGAGATAGTTGGATGTCCCTGTGGGACTTTGCAGGTTTTCCATAAAGTAGGTTTCATGGGTCTATTAAAATCCACCTGTATTTCTTCCCATGCACACTTACACTGCATCACAACTGTAGGATTCAGGCACATGAGGAAAGATTTACCACTTATCTGAAGAAGATATGGTGCACTGAGCCACTATGAATGAAAACCTTTTCGGCCCTGCGGTTATCCCAAATAAATTAAGAAACTCTGATAACAGAAATAACATAGGCCTTTAGAAGCACTGCAGCTCACGCACATGCATTATTTTTCCTAGTTAGTGTCACCTATTACAATTTTAATGTGTAGCAAATAATAAAAATAAATTACATAGTGCTATATGCCTCAAATCTGTATTTTTTAAGAGCCATGATTGCTATGAAAGTTTTGTCCTCTTGGCAATTACTACACACCACAAACAAAAGATATTTTTTATCCTCAAGGCAGATTTGATGTCAAGCACGGTTCCATTGTGCTTACTTGTGAATGTTAGTTGTGAAGTGGCAGTAGCCTAGAAACAGCAAGCTTTCTTTTTTGTTGTAGAGATTATTTAAGACTGTCGAGAAACAGAGGCCCGTACGTGCAATTAAACCTTTGTAGTTTCAGTATACCCTGTAGATAAGCAGGCAGTCATTAGGATAACAGACAGATAGACTATAGCCACCATGATTTGTGACAGTAGTAATTTAAAAATAATAAATTTCCAAACTCTTTACTCTGAGTAGCACATAGGGAAACAGTCAGTTAATTTAAAGTGAAACAAAAGAAAACTTGTTTTAAAAATGTAAGTACTCCCCTCCTTTGTTCCTATCCAGCATTTAATTATGAGAACCAATGCAATGGAAAATGTTTTGGACATGGCTCTGCTACCAATATCCATAGATACGCCATTGATCATGCGGATGATCTTGGACAAAAAAAAAAAACTGAAGTGCTTAGAAAATTTCTCATCTGCAAAATGAACAGAATGATATTAACCATCATTGCTAAGCACTTTGTAAAGAGCTTTTGGTGAAAAGTGCTATTACAAACTAGGGCCAAAATAAAATGCAGACTCACACAATCACAAATTACAATAAGAAATTATAAACTTCCAAAAAAAAAAACCACTCAACATACCATCTACCATCTACTTGTTCCTAGTTCTTAACTGAAATTTTTGTTGCAAAGCTAGAGAGCTCTTTGTCACTGAGCCTTCCAGCACATAAACTGAGGCACAAAGATCTACCTGCAGCATGTCAAGTATCAGACCACAAATAACAGCCCCCTTCCAAGGGCCGTATCTTGGCCAGGAAATCAAAATGAGACTTATTTTCCCTAGAAAACAGCACTGGTCAGTCAACAGTACAGTGCTTAAGCCACATTGGATAATGTATAAACATGTTTCAGGCAATGAAAATGTGAAACCATGTGAAGTAGCACCAAAAGATGGTGCTGATTCAGGAAAAGAGAGACAAGCTATAATTCTGAGTGGATATGTTGCTGTCACTTACAAATATGCTCCTTTTTCAAAACAGTAACCTAATGAATTACCATGTATTAAAAATTGATCATCCCTACACTGCATTTTTTTAAAAAACTTCTCTATTGATTTATGTTTTCATTTTGCATAATGCATCAGAGCCCAATGAAGACCCACTGCCAGGGGAAGGGGTCAGAGAGAGACAGAGGTTTTCTGTTTGTTCTGTACTCTGGTCACTTTAGATCTAAAATGAACAAATCTGCCAGGAAAACAGAAGGGATCCTAGCGTACTGCATTTAATATTAATGCAATCATTACCTGCTATGTCAGAGTGTTTAAATCTAACCCCTCCCCTCTTCTGTCCTCAAGGAAAGGCAGAAAATGTAGACTGCATAGCACTGCAGGGAAGTAAGACAATTGGCCTGACAACTGAGGGCACAAATCTTGTGCCAGAACAAACCATCCACAAGATTTCTACAGTTGTTCTATATATAAAAAAACACAACACTATCAGACTGTTGGCTTCAGACAGAGCCTTATGTCAGGCCCAGTATGACACAAGCACATTTTCCCAAACTACTTAAAGGTTATGTAATAGAGATCTGCAGAGCATTAGCAGTCACATGACATGTCCCACTAAGATTTCAGACTGCCACCTAGAAAATTTAATTAGCAAGCAGTAAACAAGAGAGACAGGAAAAAAATATACTCGTGGAATTGACAGAGAATATTCTTAATGCTCTAAATTATATACAGAATTGAGGTCAGGGAAGTGGGAGAACAGAAAGGATTTAACAAATAGGTACAACTGTGACTATCATAGAAAAGGGAAAATGCAGTAAACATGGGACAGATTCAAGCACATATTGCTTGTTAAAAGACAACTGCGAGCTTCACCCAGCTGAATTCTAAGCACAATCAACTCCATTTATCTTCAGTAAGAGTTTAACTCATCAGCACACTGCCAGAGATACTGTGCTTTGCTATCCTTCCTGATGTAAACTGGCACAGATCTATAAATGTCCCTGCTGATTAATATTAAAGCATATTTTTAAGCAAGTCCCACAATGTATTTACTAGAGATGTATTTACAAAGTCAGTGAAAAGGCATCATGATATTCTGTACAGAAATAACAAATAACATTTTTCAACTATATGAAAAGGAGTTAAAGAGATACTCAGGAGGAGCTGAAATGGTGAAGCTATGCAGTAACTTCCTAATTCTGGAGGACTTCAGTTTCAATTTAGGATTTTTTCTAAGCCAACACTAAACAAGGTAGCTTGGCTCAAAAAGAACTTCTCCTTTCAGAATTAGCAAGAGTGGATATTGTTGTAATTTTTTTCTCCACACATCAGCTGTAAAAATGTAATCGAACCTGCCTATAAAAATGATTTATGCTTCTTTACAAAAAAAAATCCCATCGCAATGGAAGCGGAGTGTGGAAGGAAAGGCATTCACGCACTGACTGCCCATCAGCCCACTGAGCTCACCTCAGACCTTGCTGAAGGTACCACGCTGAAAAGGTTAAACAAAGGATGCTTTTCAAAGAAAAAATTGAAGTTATTTTCCATTCGTTATTTGATGAGAACAGATAAGAGAGACTGTGCTATGTAATCGTACTCACTATGGTTTCCTCTTTGTTCTTCACAGTAACATCTTGCACTGCTGCTGCTAACTAATCAACATCAAACACTAGGCACAGTAATACTTATTGCCTTAGAAACAAGAAGTGTTATACTGTTAGTAACACAGAAAGAGTAAAACTTAATAGCAACTTATAAAATCTGACTTTCAGTCCTCTTTCCTATGTCTTGACTTTGGCCCTGCAAATTTTTCTACCAAACCACTGCCATCATCAAGGAAACCAGGCTCTTCACTCCAAACTGAACACACCCATGAGCACAATAGAAACTTTAGCAAATCAAATGTTATTCCAAAAAGCTCAGAATCAATTCAGATTCTTCTGGCCCCCTGAAACATTTTTCTGCAGATCAACAACATACAATGCAAACTGACAAGTGATTTATAACTCATTTATAAGTCTTGTAAGATTTATAAGGTTTAAGAAGTCTTTGGTCTGAAGCTCTCAGTTTTGAAGCAGATAAAATAAGTAGAATGTAGTGGAAAGGGCTCATTTTTACTCGCATTTACAGAAAGAGAACAGAGCCCAAGAGATGCTAAGTACTTTGCTCAGAGCCATTCAGAGAATCTGTGGCAGAGCTGGAAATCACATTCTGATTTCCTTAGTGAGTCCCATGTTACAAGCACAAGCCAAAGCATTGAGATACATGTGCATAAGCCACTCTGATTTCCTTACCAAAATGCCAACCACAGGTGATTTTACAATCGTACTTCACAGAATGAAAATATATCCAACATGTTATTAAGTAGAGAATGGTTACATTTAGCAAAGAAACCCACAGTGACCGCATTCAAACATCAGCGTCAACCACCTGCTCCAGAAGATCATTAACTGTTCTGCCAGAGTAATGTCACTGCCATTTCCCAAGAGACCACTCTGTGCAAATTAGCCTGACAAAAGCCCTCCTTTTTACTCTGTTCATGGCACGTTTCTTTGATGAATCTACATTTCTCCTGCACTGTGGCTATATTCTGATTCTATTTTTTATCATGATATTGGCACATATTTTTTAAACCTAGCAGTAACCAGTAAATGCTACTGTCAGCAATGTTTCATGTCAGTTCTCACCTGTGCTGGACTGCTTAGAACACCAACATCAAAAGAGAGATAATCTTCAGTGGTACCTAGCACTTTCCAGAAAATCTTAAATAGGTTTCAGTTACTTAGGGCTATGCATGGAAAGATTTGGAAAATGATAGAGAGGAAACACTACCTATTAGCCATTTTATCAGAGAGATCACTGGACATAACAAGCTAATGATGTCAAAGGGAGAAACAAAGAGTTTACACAAAATTCCACTTTAGTCATTCACTTTTGCTGAATACTAAAACATAAATAATTCCCAGGACAAAGTCTTAACAAACAGATATTTCAGCTATTCTGATATATTCCATAGCACTGAGGAGGGCCTATAACAATTTCAATTAAATGAAAAACTGCTTTGACTCTCAAAACACACTTCATTCAACATAAACATTGAATGGACAGGACCGACCTATGCATGACCAACTAGTTACTTATTTCAGAATAAAGTCAGTGAGATTTTGGATATTTTAATACACAGTGGAGATTCTGAGACACAGACAGGAAAAGTCTTTATATCAGAGGATACTAAATATCCAGTGACTGCAAGCATCTTACTTATAGCTCTGGCAGTCCAGAAAGGCTTGTATTTCAGTAATAACCTATTACCAGAATGAACACCTCTGTGCTTATACATTCAATTAGTACTCAGTATCATACACCTACCTAAGCTGTTCACATTTAACACATCCTTAAAATAGAATGAATGGACATACAAAGAGATACATATTTTGTATATATTAAAAAGTACTTACAAAGCTTGTATCAGTAAGGGATTGGCCACATACAGAGAAAGATGCTTAAGATTTTGGAGCTTGTAATCATCAGTTAAGTAAAGTAGCATGTATCAGGTATTCAGTTCATTTTAAAGCTTTAACTTGCTTATAATTCTAGAAAATTCAGCACATTAAATTTCTCAAAAAGGTGCTCTAGCTATACCCAGATATATTAAGTTGTACGAAATAACACTGCACCTCCATTCACTGCCTCAAGTACAGTCATGCTGTATGTTATCAAGCTGGAAACATTCACGTATACAGCTCTGAAAAATCAAGGTTGCTGTCTAGGCTGCAGGCAGCACGACCACTTCACTAGTTTTATTTAGAGTAGGGCCTTTTCCTATTAAAAAAAAAGTAGTGTGTACAAAGCCACTGCTCAGGACTACCAGATCTCTTTAAGAGAAATAACCAAGATTAATCTGAAAAAGGCCCAACATCCTCCTTTAAGGTACTAGAAGTAATGCAAATACATTTCATAAGATATCTATACTGATGAATCATAGCTGTCATCCGTAAGGTTTGATCTGAATCACTTTCCTCATTTGCCAGACAGGTCAACATGAAAGCCTTTCTCTAATACGAAAAAGGTAAAATAAAAAGTGACTGGACTTTTATATCAGTTCATATATACTATTATTTTTTATTGCATTGAATTACTGGAGATGTTTTAACTTCCACTCTATTACTGGTCTATTTCATGCAGTTTTCTTTAGTCAGCTCTTCTACCTTGCTAAGTAACAGTCCTTATTTGAATTTTGTTGATTGCAGTCCTAGTATTATCTTCTTGTCTCTGCACATTCAGTGAATTTCTTTATGTCAATATCAAAGGCTTTATTTTAAAATATTTCTAAATATTTCCAATCAAATCACTTAAGGAGCTGACTGTATTTACTAGATGCAGTGACAAGAATCATTAATAAGTTATTTTGCTGAGGTATTTTATATATAAACTCTGCATCACTATCTGCACTGGACATAAAATCCCAGTCAGTGTTTCACCAATAAAATAACAGGCATCAGTAGCTTCAAAAGAAAAAAACAAAGCCTTAATATGCACTTATATTTGCCTCAGTTAAAATAGTACTAAGACCATATACAATTGTAATGTCAACCATCACACCACTCTTGGAAAGGCATACCTTCTCTGCCCAACACCACTGGCAACAGCCAATTTGAGATAAGGTTAACAAAAAAACCAACCTGCAATATTCTATGAAATATCGAGCACAGCATACTTGCACATGCTAACTAAAAAACCATTATTTATAAGAACATGCTGTAATAAAATGTTACTGTACTGTTCTACATACTCATACGCATAATTCCCACAAATTCTGCTATACATACTATGTTCATACATACAGCTGCAGAAGGTCTCTCCCTCCAACCAAAAAAGGGTGAGATATTTACTTGCAATTGGTCTAATTTAGCATTAAATGCCAGACAAATACCACATGCAACTTCATTAACAATATCTCTATGGAAGAGATTCATGACTTTGCCATGACATGACAATACACATCTGCAAAGCAAAAAGAGGCCGTGAATATGCACCATGCTTTGGGGCTCAGGTGGGGGGTTGCTGCTAGCCAGTATGATTACTAACTTTACCCACATACACTAATACAGAAAAGAAACATGGCACCACTAAACCTGTGAATTAATTTCATAGGAAACCACAAAAGTGACTGGAAAATGACAACAGATTAAACATCAATAGGAGGGAGAACAGAATAATCTAGCAAGAGTTTAATCCCTTTACCTAGTGTTCTTGCATGACACTAACACATTTTATTATTCTAAGCAGCACCTAGAAGAAAACATCCAGTGAAGAGCATCATCAAATTGCAGCAGAATAATAAAGTTTATCTGCCTCTGATAGGAGTTACTGATGCATTACCGCTAACTAAAAAAAGGATTCTCCCCCCAACACACACACACACACCCCTACAAATCTTCAGCTCTCCCACCCTCACTCAGCCTGTAAAGCATTAAGCAGAAATAGCTATTTTTAGAAGGGGTGAAATCTCAGCATACCTTCAAATCAAGTGCTTCCGATGTTCAGCAAAATCATTGCCGAGAGAGCTCTGCAGTCTGCTGTGTCAAATTACAGCCTTGTAGAGAGAGGTGGCAGCGGTGGCGGTGGCGGCGGCAGCAGCAGCAGCAGCAGCATTGGTGTGTTTGCACTGCTTGTATTCAGGCTAGAAATGATTCATTAGTTGTCTGCAGGGAGGCAGGGTGAAAAAGAGAGAGCAAGCATCATCGGCCATGCAGCAGCTGCCAGAGCCTATGAAACAGCAGTGCTCACACACACATACGCACACAAAGATGGCTTTCCCTATTTGCCAGTTTCTCTTTCACATCGTATTAACCCTGACACAGCAGCAGGGAGCAGAGACAGGAGCTGACAAGCAGCAAGTGGGATCTCGGCAAGGGTGTGTTTCACTGGGGGTGCTGGGGGAGAGGCGGGTGTTGGGAGATTTTATTTTACCTCCAAGTAATGCTATCACAGGATCTTCTCAGTAGGTCATCTGTGGCCTACTGGCACGAACCAATGAACTGTAAACGTAAGCTGCAATTTTTTTTCACTGCCAAGCCTGCCCAATGGAAGGCTTAGAAACTCAAATGCAGAAGGGTATTAAGACAGATTACCTGGAGCATCCTAACCATCCTGTCTTTCCTCTCCTAAAGAAAACTGTATCCAATATATTCACACAAAAACTTCTGAGTGAGCATCTCCCCAGCAACTAGAGGGAGACACTGTAAGGGGATACAGTTTAAGATTTTAAATAAATGCATTTTAAAATATTTAATCTTTTTATTATTATGACTCACAGACTCTGACCACTTTGGGATTGTATTCACTACAGCATAATGAATTCTTAAGGCTGATGAAGGATAAATTATCAAGAAAACATATGAAGTTTTATGGCTGTATTTTTCTTTTTATATTTAGAAAGGGATGGAAATATTGCACTCCAAAGGCACTATTTTCTTAAATTCTGTTAAAGTAAAATATAGCAGAATATCACAGCATGATTCAAAGTAACTTTTTTTCTAAAAAATGTTCCCTATTATAGGAATGAATTAAACAGATAAAAATCAGACAACATATGCTTTCTTCCCTAAATGTCTTACTTACCACATTCTAGAAAGACTGTAGCTTTCTGAACACAAAGTCCAACATCTAAAAATGAGGTATCTAAGACCACTCTTTTGTGCCAATCTCAACCCCAAATGACCTTCCTTGAGGTTACTCACGACTGTACCCAGGACAACAAAACTCTGGTATTTTCAGAGAGAAAAGCTGTCCCTACTCAGGATCATATGTTCCTTCCCAGATTAGATTATCGCTTTGATCATCAGGCAAGTGCAGTCTTACTTTTATAACCAGTTTGTAGCATAAGTTGTTTTCTGGGTGGATTTTTTGTTTGTTTGTTCATTTTGTTTTTTAAAGTCTGATTTTGGCAAGTTAGATTTTTTCTCAGTTGAGCTACATGCAAGCTTTAAATCCAAATGCTCCTTCTGACTATATCAGCACTTATCACATACTGTGTTTCAGCAACAAATACAGATCTGCAGCATATAACGCAAAGTCATACCAGAAGATTCCAGGTGACACATTTTGGAAATCTGTCTTGCCTAAGCTAGAGACTACGTGAATATATCTATTGCTTCATATGCATTTGTACAAGCAAAATAAAAATTTGCTATGCCAGGTACTTGAAAATAAGTCAGATCACTGTAAAATAGCATAATTAATACATTACACTGAACAAAATCAACTCTTCTCATTCCTTCTTAGAGGTAAGCGTAAAGCACATAGATTCCATACACAGGTGTATGCGATGTACGTAAGTATAAAACATATACATGATCAAAAACCTTTTGGAATCCTTGTGTTCAAAAATATGGAAAACATGATTAAATCAAATGAAATCACTCAAAAATAACACCTAATTTTTTTAAACCGTCAGCACAGATTTACTGCTATGAGGATTTAAAAACATATGCTTTACCAGAAGCAACTGTTTAGAAATCTGAGTCTTCAAACTTGACATATTCAACCTGTCATGTCATTGCAGGTGAGGACTCACTTTTTAGTGGAACCATAAGATATTAAAACATCATTAACATAAACAGTTTAAGATTTATCCAGTAGTTTATACTGCTAAATATCAGCATCAAACATGATGTAGCATGATAGTCATTTTTGCATGTTCAGGGCTGCTGGTGAATAGGAGTGCACATTAATGGTGCTGTTGAGAGGAGACAGGGAATTACAGTTCTGTATGCCATGCCAAGGAATCCCCCCTGAATAACAATCCAAATACAACGATCCTGCCTTCTGACAGACAGGTTTTTTTTTTTAGAAAAAGCAATATAACTTGAGCCATCTTTCTGTATACAAGAAGGCTCTTTGAAATGTCACGCTAAGACTAAGAGCATGTACATTTTCACAGACTATAAGGAATCTGTCCAGAGATGTTATCTCTGGTCCCTATGAATTGCATGAAAAAAATTACTTAAAATACATCTTAAGAGGTCAATTTTTCTCTCACTCTGTTTAGCATGAAAACAAATCTTACACTGCATTTTTTCATTAAAAAAGCCAAAATGATGATAAACTCTCCTCTTCCTACTTCATTGTAAAAAGTTAAGTTAAAACTGAAAAAATAATAACAGAACTCACCTTGCTAGCTGCCAAAACACACATTGAACTTCCTGTGGAGATAAAGGACAGCTGTCTCTGAAGCCACAACAGCTCTTTCTGAGATTGTTTCAGTAACTCTTCTGTGTCACCCGGCTTCTGCCCCATCAGCCCTTCCTGCATGACAAACATTTAAATTTCTATTTTCTCAAATATGTGGTGATAGCAACATAGAATTCCCATTAGGTGAACAAGAATATCTGCTATAGCTATGTATCTACATTTATGCATGTGACTTCCTGTACTTAAATTAATAATCTTCTGCCACTTAGAAATTAAGAAGTCTCTTCACAGTATAAAAGCAAAACATTCTCCCTCTGGCTGTTAATCAAGACAGGTAGTACCTTAGGCAGAAAACTACTTGTGCAGTTCCAAGTTTCTGGAACTGGATGACGTTCCTCTTATATGATATGGTGCTGTAACAGAAGGCTGCAGGATGCTGCTAGTATGGCTCAGTACAAAAATAGTATAGTAATGCCACTCTGAGCCAAAGTACAAACTTACAACCTTAGTGAAAATCTTAAGGCTAAACCAACAATACTGTGAATTCAAACCCAAACCATTTTCTACACATGATTATTTGGAAAAGATTTAATGTCAATTAGCTATCTGGACAAAAACTAAGCAGAAAAAAAACCACCAGTCTTTTCTACTTTTTTAACACCTGTATGAATCAACTATTTTAAGGACCTAGGAGTCCTAGCAAACACTAAGTTTAACATGAGCCAGCAATGAGTCCTTGCCACTAAGAAGGCTAACAATGCTCTTTGCTGCATTAGGCAAAGTATAGCCAACAGGTCAAGGGAGGCGATCCTTCCCCTCCACTCAGCCCTGGTGAGGCTGCACTTGTATTGTGTCCAGTTCTGGGCCCCCCAGTACAAGACAGACATTGACAAACTGGAAAGAGACAGTGTCGGGCCACCAAGACAATCAACGGACTAGAGCACATCTCCTAGGAGAGGCTGAGAGAGCTGGGACTGTTCAGCTTAGAGAAGAGCAGGCTCAGGGGGAACTCATCAGTGTTCATAAACACCTGAAGGGAAGGTGCAAAGACAACAGAGCCAGGCTCCTGTCAGTGGTGCCAGGGCCAGGCCAAGAGGCAATGGGCACGAACTTGAAAACACGGCTTTCTATCTAAACATCAGGACACACTTCATCACTCTGCAGTGATGGAGCACTGGCACAGGGGTTGTGGAGCCTCTCTCCTTGAAGATCTTCAAAATCTAGGTAGTCCTGGTTGAGCAGAGGGGATTGGACAAGATGACCGCCAGAGATCACTTCCAGCCTTAACTATTCTGTGATTCTGTGACTCAGTTTAACTGTTTACCAGCAAAGCTAGGTATCAAGAACAGAATTGCATTTTAACCTACCCTTAAGCATCCTAGCCGATTTTTGAGTTCTTCGCACTCCACTTGCAGTGTTTGGATCTCCAGATCTTTTATACTTGTTGTTTGTTTGTTGATATTTTGCCGTCCATGGGCCTTAACGTTGACTAAATGCATTTTCCGCTTTAGAGGAAATGTTCTGGTAATTGTTTTTGCGATGACAGTAGTGTTATTGGATGGCAATGCCAATGAAGTTGAAGGGCTGACATTCTGGTAAAGAGAAAATACATTTTTCATGTCATTTTTGCTAAAACCGCATCTGGGGGAAAGACTATAATTCAAATTATTTCATAAGCCATATCAGAAGTGCATTATTTGAAATTTTCTTCTTAAGATCTTTCATTCATACAGTCAGTGAACAAGAAACAATCTCCTTTAATCAATCAACAGTAAAGAGAGGAATAACTCAAAGAAATGAAAAGCTTTTTTTTTTTTTTTTTTTTTTTCATTCAGTGGATGCAAGCTAGCCATGATCACTTTGGTTATACAGATATTTACCACCTAATGTCAACATAGGGCTGCTGCTCAGCCACTGGTTCTGGTTGTTCACTTACTGCTGTATCATCTAGCAAATTAAGAAGTTAGATGACTGCTGATGCCTTGAACATGCAGTCACTTGGAAGCAGTGCTCCAGCTACACATGAGATGCTGTATTCCAAAAGGCAAACCCTTCATTGGGAATCACTTGTTAGGCAATCAAAACTTAAATGAATGCATGAGCATGGTGGCAGAAAATGTGGCTTCCTTCCAAAACGAGGCAGCTCACAGCTTTTTATGTCCCAGCTCTTCTCACTTTACACTCAGCAACTACCATCGTCCTTGACCTGCACCAATGGGCTTCCTTGTGCAGAAAGCTACTACACCTTCAGCAAGCGTACGAGAATCTAGTCTAGTGGCAGAGGTTGATTTGATGAGATAACATTCAGCATCATGTAATAAATTTATTTTCATTTAGGAAGATCTATCTGTATGGCTAAAACAAAGAGATATTAGGGGCTTCAGCGTAAGAGCCTTACAGTCCTCCAGACATCCAGAAGCTCTGCTGCTGAATACACAGCTGTTCTGCTAAAACAAAAGGCATTCCTAGAAGACAGCATGATTGTAATGAAAATTTCCCCTCACTGTATCTATTTCTTCCTGCTCTTATTAAAGCAAAATAGTATAGATTGCTATAGATAGTGAACTTTGTGCAGGAAATTAAGCTGTTTGGGTATGCCTATCAGCTACTCAGACGCCATTTTTCATAACATTCAACCACCTTTCCCAAAATCCATTATCACAGAGTAAAACCTTTGCAAAAAACAGTGACCTGTGTTAGTTCTATCTAACATCTATCTGTCATTTGAACAAATTACTGATTTTTCAACACAGTCTACATGTAAGACCAGCTTCATGTAGCTTTAATATAGAAATAATAATTTGCACCAATTTGGGTCATAATACATTATGAATATTAATGTGGTTGAAAACTGACCTAATAAATTCAGGCTGTATAGGATTTTAGTTACAGCAATGTTAAATGTTAAATGTCAATCATCACTTCACTTAAATTTTGTTATTGTATTTCACACCTAATTTTAGAGAGGAAAACTGAATTCTCAGTTCTTTCCTCTGTGATATGTAATCCCCAAAGACTATAAAGCATATTTACTTATTTTCCTTGCAAAAATTGTGCCTGTTTTTCTCTTGTTGAGATCTGTCAGAGCTAGATTAACAAAGAACAGCTGCGTGTGCTAACATTATTTTGTCACCTTTCCTGGCTTTTTTTTTTTTTTTTTTTTCTGTATTGGAAGTGTGAAAGACAGAACAGGGTGGGAAGTCCTGCTATCAGGTCACTTTCTTAACATGAGCCTTGTAAACATAGCTTTGCCAAACACAGACCTGATTTGGGAACAACAAATCTAACAGTTTTCAATTAAAATTAAACCACCACCTACCCTCCTTCCCCACCCACCCCATCCTCAGGCGCCACTTCACTCTTTCATTCCCAACTCCTCTACTTCCCCCTTCAGGGAGAACCTGTTACAGCAGGGGTCCTCCACAGGCTGCAGTTCCCGTCGGGAGTACCTGCTCCAGCCTGGGCTCTCCAAACGCCACAGTTGCTTCAAATATCGCCCCGCTCCACCACGAGATAGATCTCCACTGCAGGGAGA
>VXAV01002866.1:232289-243890 GCA_013399715.1 Alectura lathami | reverse complement strand
TTGTTTCCCCTTGAAGATCTGTATTTTCTGTGCAGACGGTTATAAAATCTAACCTAATTCTGCAGCCGTGGTGTCTTCGCAGTTGTCCACATTGTCCAGCTGTCTCCAAATTCTAATGGTCATTTGCGCTGATGATGCTTTATATATAGGGCTGTTTTCAATATGTTCTCTGTACTTATTTGCAGATGAACAGTGGCTGATCAAGGAGGGGGAGGCGTGCTCACTCGTAATTGTTTCCCCAAACAATATAATTTCCAGTACGCACAAGACACTTGTGAAATCGCAGCAATACAAAAAAAAAAAAAAAAAGTCATCCAAATAACTTTCGCTCCAAATGGAAAGCTGCTGCTGCTGACCTACATTTTTGAGCCATCTTTCAGAACAATTTGGAGGGTTTTTTTTATAACTATCCTAATACAAATGATAACCCAATATAAGAAAAAGTAATCATCACAAACTGCATTAAGCTAATAAAAGCATCTGGGAGATCAAATACACTGCTATGAACATAGATAGCAAGCTGGGACATTAACTAAGGTTTTCTGTGTAGTAAGGTTCTAAAAACACTGTTCTAAATGAGTATTTCTGTGCACTCCGTTAATGGTAACCACATTTTCAAATTTCCGAATGGTTATATGCAATACTCAACGACATTGGTAGAGAAAATGCAGCGTATCGAGAAAGGTGCTGTCACAAGTAGGTAGGCTTTATTGCGTCCATTGTGAAACATTAAAGAGCGGAAGCTTCATGCCCTCGTGTTGAATTACATGCAAAGATGATCGATCAGTGTATGAACAGTGTGATTCCAGTCTCTGTTAATTTCAGTTCTGTCTGAAAAGTCAGAAATAGGCAGGCTTCCATTATGGAGCCAGTTTCGAAAAGTCTCGGGGTTCACCAAGCGCATCTCGCTCATGCTCTGTTACAGTTGTATTTTTCGCTTTCTTCTTGTGGTACTCTTTGCAAGTGCAAAAATGTTATATGGCTACTAGAAAAACATAGAGTGGGAAAAAAAGGGTGAGTAATTCTAGTGGGGGGAATCAGGTGCATACCCAAGGGTCATTACAGTCGGTAACAACAACAAATTGCAATTCTATGCAAACTGCTAGAAAGGGATATATCATCTTTGCAGGAGAGAGAATAACAGAACTGTAAGATGAATTCATGCCAAATCATTCATCAGCTTTTGCCAAGAGAATACTACATCTTTGTTAGTGAGCCTTTTTGACATTTTCTCCTGGATTTTCTTCTTTTCTGTATTCAAATGCTCACTAATTATACACATTAAGCCACATAAGTTGATTTTTTGTAGTCTTTCATATGCAAATATAAATATAGATGTCTACTTGTGTGTATTTACTTGTATGTGTTCTCTAAAATAAAATATAAAATGGATTACATATTTATACACATTTTATTTGAGCAAAAAAATATATACATTTAAAACCTAATAATGCACTGATAGCGCCTCAGACGAGGCTCGCAGTACGTCCCAGCGTGCTCTACAACTCTTTCTGGCCAGGAAAATAACCCGCAAAGTTTAATGCAGATTTACTTTGAAATGTTTTCTCCAGGAAAAAAAAAAAAAAAAAAAAAAGAGAGAGAGAGAGAGAGAGAGATGATGCTTTAAACCATAGAGTTGCTACTACTCCTGTTCCTTCCATTTGTTTCCGCAACTCGGCTACAAGATTGGAACGAAGAGGCTATAAAATAGAGGCCCTCAGCACAATGAAATCAGTCTGCTATAAAAGGCAACACATGCCAGTTTTTCCTCCCCAATGGCAGATGCCACACCCTAAAGCAGACAGAAGGCACTGCAGTCTGTGCACGGGAAGCACAACACAAAGCAACGATGGTTCAGTTTTGTAGATCACAAATAATGTTGAAATTCCTGTTGCCATCTTTGCTCAGATGATGAGTGCTAGTGTTTGTTAAATTCAAATCCTCCTTTCCAAGAGCTCTCATTGTATGCATGAATTATGAATTTATTATCATATAATGTAAAATGCTCTAATCGCCATGCATAATATCTGCCGCAAAGTGATTGGGTTGATACTTGACATCACAAGTGTGCAGTTTCACCCTCAGTTCCATTCTCGTTTCTTCAATTCCATTGTTTTCTATAAACCCATGCTGTCCAAGCGTGGTTTCCTTTCTTGATTTTTTTCCTGATAAATGACAAACTCCCATGCTCTGAGATCCCTTTCCAGGATAAACAGTGTAACTTTCTAAACTCGCCCTTGGCCCCACGTCTATCCCATTGGCTGTGACACCCGCGCCGCGCAGGCCCCCGTGAGGGTTAGCCGCCTTGCGCGGCGGTGCCGCAGCCGTCGCTGTAGGGTCAGAACAGCAGCTTTCAGGTGGTACAGAGAGTAACACCAAAGTGAGATACAGAAGCACACCAATGGTTCAAGAGCTCCAAGGTGGTTTTTTCGGAGATGTTGGAGGAACCGGCATTGTTAGGCTCCTTAATATTTATCTGCGTATTTTAAGGTAAGAACACAGCCAGAGGCTCGGGAGCCTGTTGCATCTGACCTGGGAATCCACAAGAGTCTTAAAAATCCCTTTATCCACAAAACCCCTTTTTGTTTGGTTCTCATTGTGCTTTATGTATAAATCCACTGTGCGGTTACATGAAACAGTTGTCAAATTCGCCGGAGTTCTCAATTTCCTTCTGCAGATTGGCATTAGATTTAATGAGCAAAAAAGAGAGGAGTATGTGGGCTTTTATTAAATTATCACTTCTTGTACTAGTTAAACACCCAATCCAAATCATTCTGAAGTCAGTGCAAATCTTTTAATTGATTTCAATAAGGCATAAATCAGATCACAGAGAAGTAAGCAGCCAGCTCAGAACTCTGGCTTTATGCTTTAGCTTGGTATTTGGTGCTACAGCAACGGGATTTTCCCTTTAAGAGAACACTTATGTGGTCAAAACATAAATATAACATAGTAGTATTTTCTTTATTATGTAATATTTACATTTCAGTCACAAATGGAATATGTAAACTATCGCAGTTGATACCCTGCTGATAAGCAAGAACGTGGTAGGTGTAAAGGCTGTATGTAAGTGTAATAATTTTATTTCAGCTGGTCGTAATGGACTTTGAAAAAAACACAGTTTGTGCCAACAGATTGTGGCCTAAAACGTGTGGAGAGTGACACGTTCTACCGCTTAATTAAAATCCTTTCTTTAGCAGCCACTAATCCCGGGCAATTTAATCAATTTTTTTTTTTTTTCTGGCAACGTGTAAACAAAAGTGACTTCAAAACATCGCCATCTCTATCTCAAGAATGTCACACGTGATTTTATCATGAAAATGCATCATTGGCCATTTTTTACCTTGCTGGATTTGGACCACTTGAATAGGGTGTTTAAATACCGCGATTTTACAAATGCACATCATCCACTGAAGTCAGGAAGATCACTCACTTCCTTAAAGCTAAACCCTGACTGAGTGCTTCTGTGGACAGAGGCCTCTAGGAAAAACAGCCCTGGAGTCCACACTTTGGTGAGACAGCAGCCCAAGCGCTCTTCTAAATCAAACCCAAATCTTCCACTTGGCAGCAGTGGTAGGTGTTGTTGTTTTCTGGTTTTATCTGCTGATGAAATCCAAGCTTTAAACTGAATTACACCAGCATTTCTGGATCCTTTGTCATTGTCTGGGAACAGCATCGAATTTGGGGAAACCTAGGGAAAGGCCAGCCAGCCTTCTTTTGAATGAGAGATGTATGATCCTGTTCATTTATACGGTGCAAATCTTAAACAAGACTCAGAACAACAGTGATCACAGAGTTCTCTGCTAATGTTTCTTTCCCATTTTCCCGTCTTTTCCAAATCTCGTCTTTGCTGATGTGCAAGAGACGGAGCTAACCCACTGGGAATCCAAAAGAAATATTTGCTGTGAGCTACACATTGGTCAGATATCCTTTCTGTCATCAGCTGTAGCACGCAGGCTTGACTGATGCACAGAAGAAACGGACTGACAACACAGTTTTCAGGCTCACAAAGTAAACGAGATCAGTACCTTAGTTGTGAATAAACTGCATCTTCCAGGAATAAAAAAGTAGCTTTTTACAAAACTTTTTCAGAAGTATACTTCTTGTATCTAACGTCTGCAATATTTATCAACTGCTGTTTGTAGGACAGATTACTGTGGCTTCCATGTCTTTGCCAAGAGAGATAATTTGTTTGCAGGATATTTGTAAGTACAGCCGGCCATGCATGGACTTTAATAGGAGATGGTACTTTTTTTTCTTTGCAAACTGAATTTCCTTTCCTATGTTCCATAGTTCATATGTGATTCTAAATCACATATGCAAGGGGGTAAAAATTATGCTTGTGCCTGAGGTAGTCTATTTCTGACCTATTCCTGTAGTGTTTGACCATCCATGATCTCTAATACACCAGCTCTAAGCTCTAAGATAGAGCCCCACCTCCCCCTTTTGCAGCAGTGGTTAGTAATTCCCCCCTTCCCACACCTCGTCTTCATTGCCCATCCTTTTGCACATACATGTACATTCACTCTCTGGGTAACCCCGAATTTCAGCAGGCCAATTTTCGGTTGCCTCAGCCTCCTGAAGCACAACCATGATGTATCACCCCGGACTATCACTCATGCTGTCACTTTCTCTCTGAACGAGTCCTACCCTCCAAGTTTTAGCAAAGTTCCTCCCAGGGCCAAGTTCCTGTGGCCCCTCGGTGCAGGGGATGCCAGAGGGTGCTCCCAGTGAAGGGAGGGAGGCACTGCAAAGGCTGGAGGAGGGTGAGGGAGAGGCCAGATGAATTTTCCTCAAGACTTCTCCATCCCAACTGTCCTCGTGCCTTCCCAAGCAGGCCCCCTCCTAGCTCGAGAGCTGTTGCTTTCACACATTTGTCTTTAAGCAGCCCTGCACACTGAGAAGTCCAGTTGCTCCTGCTTCACCACTGAGGAAACGAGGCAGAAGAGATGAAGGCCAGGTGCACCAACATTTCTCTCACTGCAGCCAGCTCCAGCAGCTCCAGGTGACAGCCGTAACCACTTGGCATGGACATGGAGCAATGTTCATGCAGCTGCACCGTGTGCCAATAACTCCAGAGGGGAGAGATAATGTATTTTTAACCAGATCCTTGCACTGACTCACCCAACAGCCCAGCTTTGGCATGACAGGAAGGGGGAAGAGAAGGGGCCAAGCGCACGCAGCGTTACCCGCTTCTTTCTGCTTGGCTTGTGAGGAGGTTTGGAGGCAGGGGGAGATGAACAGGGCCTGTTCAGCCAGCACTATGGCCAAAGGAAATGTGATGTCCCAAGACTGTAAACAGATGCTCTCATCCAAAGCCCAGCTGAGCCAGTAAAAAATTGCTGTCCCCATTTTCTGTCCAGCATCACCCCTACCGGATATTAATTCTTCTCGCATCTGCTGGTGCAGTTGCTGGTGTATGTGTTCCCCAGCCCGTCTCAGATTAAGTGAGCCAGGTTACTGGACTTACTCTGCATTAGCTCAGACCCATTTGCTTAAATAAGATTAGGACAAAGTCAACCAGAAGATCTGAGGAGACAGCTGACTCTGGCAGAGGGACAATAAATAGCTGGTAGGTGGCAATAAGCACAACATCTACGGGGAGTGCATCCCTTTAGCCCTGAACGTTGGCCATGCTGGTGTAGAGGAGGGTACGTGTGAGTCAGACTGCTGGGCCATTCTCTTCACTCATCCAGTGGCTCTGTGCAGCCTCTAAGCTGCAAAAGGGAGCTTGCTGTTCTTGCCTAAGTGTGCAGGGTGGGAGCTTCTCCTGGCACAGGAGGCAGCTGGAATGCCTGCAATCCCCAAATCTCTGGGCAGAGGTTAATTTGGTCGAAGATGCTTCACATGCCAGCTGGAGCAGGGGCGGCCTTGGCTGTGCTGCCAGGGGCTGTGGCAGGGGAAAGCCCTGCTCCTCAAGGCTGTCGGTTATGCAGGCGCTCCCCGCGGGTCACGCTGAGCTTGCTCGTGTCCCAGCAAACAGGACGTCACCACCAACTGCCGTCCGGGTGCTGCGCTTTCACATCCTCTCTGCTGTGACACGTCTGACTGCCAAAGCCACGGTCAAATCCTTGCTGGGAGGGAGGGCAAAGTATTTCTCAAGAAATCATTCCCCATGGCTGGCTCCCTGCTCCAGCTAAGAGCTGGACTGTGCTAAGAGAAGACTTTTTACATCACGGATGTAAACTTCTTCAGGATACGCACCTCTACAACATCTCAGCATGTCACTAGTGTAGAGCCTGGTCCTGAAAACGCTTCCTGATTCGTATTCCTGCTAAACCATGAAATGCAGCAACAGAACTTGCAGCTATCATGTGGTGAGGACTGGTCTGTTTAAAACATCTGTTTATTCTTGTTCAAATTTAAAAAGAAATGTTATTAAAATTAGAATGACCATTTAATTAATCCAAAATATCAATTACTTATTTAACAAAGGCTTAACAGTGTGAGTCATCTGCATTAACAAATCCAGCTGCTATAGGCAGAGGCAGCAAAGACTCAAGGCCTGACAATAGGCTTGCTTTGTACACTAATTAATTTTTTGCTATTTGTTTTTCATTCCAAACAGACCATCCCTAATTTTTTATTTCTCTTGGTGGCTTTTAGGGATATTATAAGTGAATGGCAAAATACCAGCTTCTGTCTTTTTTAAAGAAGTAATAGACAAATTTTATTAAGGTTTATCTAATCTTGATTTTGTCTTTTCAGCGGACTTCATAAAAAATGAAGTGTGTGCACATCTTTTTGCCATGTTACAGCTGTTTTCTTCTCACCCAGAGGACTGGACAAACGTGGTTTTCATTTAATTACATTTAAATTTAAATTTCCACATCATTCTATGCTGGGTGTAAACTTACTGTGCATATGTCCAAGAAGAAAGGAGCCTGATTTGGGAACTTCTATCCCTGGTAATTATAACCAGCTAGGAACCAGGGACTGCACTCATTCTCAGAAAGGCCATGTAACATAAAATCATCAAAACTGTCTCCTTTTTGCTCCTCACTGAGGGGCTGTTCCCACTGAATGGGCATTTTCAAAGCACCTTGTGACCGTGGAATTACAATTCAGCAGGAGCAAAGTGAGGCCAGTACTAAACACTTTTCTGATTTAATTTTAATCTGTATCATCTTTATATAGGGATCTTATTTGCACAGCTCCGTGGAGCCATGTATTTGAGAAGCATTGCTGATTAACTAGGTTGGATCAGTATGAATGAATTATGTCATCTCTATTTTATGTCTGTTTTGAAATTCACCATTGTGAGCTTTACTCCATTCAGAGTGTCACCCTGCTTAAAAGACTTACTGCTAACTTTACTTCAGCAGGAAAGGGAATCATTAAAAGCACTATGCAAGCCTCCTGAGTATGGTTGATTCTGTCACAAATGTATAAATCCGGCTTGCCACTCACCTAAGGGAACTGATTGTCTAGGTAGATTTTGAAACCAGAGGAATCGAGCTGGATAGTGTGAACACAGCAGTTCTTGTGGGCCAGACCTGAATCCAAGATCTCTGTTCCTAGGGTGATGTCTGTACCAGCTTAGAAGTAACCCCTTTCCTTTCCTTTTCCTTTCCTTTCCTTTCCTTTCCTTTCCTTTCCTTTCCTTTCCTTTCCTTTCCTTTCCTTTCCTTTCCTTTCCTTTCCTTTCCTTTCCTTTCCTTTCCTTTCTTCCCCATCCCAAGTATTTTGTGTATTTTGCTGCTATTTTCTTTACACTCTGCAGAAACAACTGACTTCAGTGTTTTGGATTATTTTCAATGTTTTGGAATATTTATCTCAACACTTCATTAAAAACAAATTTGTGTTTCACTTAGAAATACAACTAAGGTGGAACATGCTAGACTTCTCTTTGTTTCTTTACTTCCAGTTCAGGAGTTCCTTTATTTAGTCTGACGTTAAATCCACTTGTATTAGAGAATCCTTTTTATCTGAGCAAATCTTATTCCTTAGCAATGAATCTCAGAACATTGTGGGGTGATTGTATAAAGCCATTGCTTTTTCTTTATTGCCCACTAAAGAAACATTTATGATTAAATGGGAAAGGGAACTATCTCATTCTCTGGAGCTGGAGATATTGGACTCAATAATGTCCTTTGTACGTGTATGTTCTATTTCAGCTAACCTGTTAGAATTGCAATATAAAATTGTAAATCAATGGCATCAAACACCTGTGAAGATGAGTAAGATTGCAAGCCATTTCTCAGATAGATTTGGAGAAACAGCTCCCAGCCAAGAACTCTTTTACATGCTCTACAGGGTCTGTCCTAAATTATTGCAATAAAGTCACTTGTTATACATCATATTGAGAAAATTGCCAGCTGTCTGATGTCAAGTACTCAGAACACTATACAGAGGGACACTTGGACTTTGAGGTATGTGACAGACAACTGGATGTTAATAAAAATCGAGTTACAGGCTATTCAGCTGGTTATTCACAGAGCTAAAAAATCCAGTTTCTTCTCTAATAATAAAAGTGGATCCTGAGGAATTTGTTCACATCTGTACCATTTAGCTATAGCTGCAAAAAATGCACGCTTCTCTACACAAGGTATTCCTTTTTACTGATTACTTCAGTGAAGGCAGGAACAGCTAAACTGAGCTGCTCATAAACACTTTATGGGATAGAAAGAATGAAAGCAAAGGAGGAATTTTGTTTGTTTTTCTTGTCTTTCTGTCATCACAATGGTATCTCTTCTAAGCTTGTCATCTTCTGCTTGCCTGATTCTCTTGTAAGTGCTTTAATAATATGAATTTAATATGAAATGTACCTTTGTACCTACAAATATACATCAGTCAAAACCCTAACTCTCTGTATTTTGGAATAAACTTACTAAGATTTATATCTGTGAAATATCCCCAGACCTAACAAATACGAAGTTATCATTGTCCAGGTATGCTTATTACCAGAGATCAGTGCAGGATAAACATTTGGCCACCAGAAAACATAAAAAGTCTTATTATGGCCCTAAATTCAGTAATGTGAGGCAAAAGTTAAAAAGCCAGTAAGGGAAATGGTGATTTCTTCACTCGGTATCTTTGACTTAAAAACAGTTTCTAGAAGATGCTTGCTCATCTACAAATCATTAAGGTTAATTACTTAAAATCGCCTGACCTGTGTCACACCTCCGTTTATATGACCTAAAGGTATCTTCTGGCCTGAAGTTTTATGAATCCACATTAAGCAGCTGTAAGGAAGGAATGGCAGAACAGGATGTTGTTTCACTGATTTGAATTACAACATGCATTTGCATCTTTATTTGCATTTACTGTCTTATGAGTAACTGTACTGAACACAGTTGTAGGACAGAGTTGTCACCGTGAGTTGAGGAGACGTGAACGTGGGTTCCGAGAGACCAAGACCGTGTGTACAGGCCTGACACATCTACTAGCATAGCTGTAAAGAGATGCCAGCCCTGACAGGCGTAGCTGTGTCAACGGAAGCTTCTGGTACAGACACAGTTGTACCACTAAAACTATATTTTTACCAATAATATTTTATGCCAGCGGTGGGAGATGGTTTTATTCTACTAGCAGAAAATATTGTTTTGCTCCTATAGAAGTATCCACACTAAACTGCCTGGGATTTTATTATTCACAGCAAAGCATTCCCCTCAACAATTGCTAAACCAATCAATTCTGTTGGTGTTGTCAGAGATAGGGCATGCAACTGGCCCTGGCCACCGTCAGCTTTGAGGTATCACATCTGAAAGCATTAAATACAGGGGGAGTGTGGGTCGAGTTTCAGAAGACCAGGCTAAATCTGTTTGCCAAGAAGTTTTGTCATGGAGCAGTGTGAAAAGATCAGGCTGAATGAAGTCAGGAGAAACAATGAGTAGCAAGAAAATTGTTTTTCTAGAATAGATCCTGTCATTTGGAGCAAAGGTTTAGCAATATTGGCAAAAATGACACTGGAATAAATTACACTGCCTCCATGGTTTTAATAAGTACAGCTATATGTATGTGGAAAATCTCTTGTAGTGTAAAGTAGCTCTCAGAAGAGACCCCAGGGAAATGGGTGAACAGTGTTAACAGCACACCATCCAGGAGCAGAGTATGCAGAGGGAATGTAACCACTTTGGTCTTTGATGAAGGCCGGATGAACTGGTCCAGGTCAGACTGTATGACCTGCTCATAAGCCTTGTTTTTGCAGAGCATGAGTGCTACTCTTCACTCAGCTGTGCTTGCAGGCTCCATTTCCAGAGTGACCAGGACACAGGTGTGCAGCTCAGGCACCAGCCCGGCTGATGCAGCATGCAGAGCTGGTGCTGACATGTGCAGCTCTTGCTTTTTATAGTTCGTGTCTAAGCAGCGCATATTTTGGAAGGGCATGACCACTCACCAACCTTTACTCTACATTAACAACATTTTACAACATTCCATCTCCTTACCTTTTTTTTTTTTTTTTTTTCCCCCCTCAGTAAACTTCTTTAAGCCTTCCAGTTCTCTCACACAGCTTTCCTCCCTCACTGCTTCTACAGCTTCAGCAACGATTCTTCTGGCCATAATGGCGTCTGGCTGCATACTAGAGCTGTCACTCGCACTTGAGGAGTTTGGTTCTCCTTCCTCAGCACTTCTCACAGAGGAACAAGACTCCATGTCTGAACCTCAGGGGATCCAGAAACAATTTAGACGTGATCTTGGAACCATTGGGAATGTGTTTTCAAGCTAGAGAACACGTGTGTGGAGCTAGGTGTGATGGCCTGGTGGAAACAAAGCACCCTGGCTGCTCTGACTGCTTCTTGCATCTCCCGATCCTGCGCTGCTGAACCCTCTGTGCCTCTTGGGGCTGCGCACAGTGCATGCCTACCACATGGCCTCGGTTCTCCGTATTCCCAGCATTACAGCTCGGACCCTTCACCCACTCCCTCCATCATCCCCACGTCCCTCTGAGGGGACAGAAAGGAAGCCATCCTCCTTTTGGGACAGCAGACCCTCAGCTGCAATGGCCAAAGCAGGGCAGGACACGCACCAGCAGCCCGCCCAGTGCTGGAGGCAGCCCAGAGGCCCAGCGCAAACCCTGAGGTGGCTCAGGCAGGGCCGAAGCCCTGCTTTGGTGGAGAGGGGCACACCTGGCAGGGCTGCGCCGGTGACCCCTCGCTGAGCGGCCTCCAGCTTGGGCTGCCAGCCAGAGCAGGTTTCCGAGTGTTCCCAGAGCAGGTTTCCAAGTGTTCCCAGAGCAGGTTTCCGAGTGTTCGCAGGAGCCTGTGTCAGAGATGGAAGTGCTGCTCGGCGAGAGCTGCGTTTGCTTTCACTGAATAAGAGAGAGTGATTAATAAAACAAGCCACAGTGGCTGAAACAGTGAATTCAAGTATCACTTACACTCGTGTGTTGTAGATTTGCTCTACAAAAAAACGTCATTTTAACACAAAGAATTTGGGAGCGCAAACAACATAGATCCCAGACTGTCATAATGCACTTAGTATGTGCAGCAGTCTTTACATGGGATCCGAAGTTTGGTGGGCAAATAAGCGTGTGTCTTTAAATTAATTCAGTCCAGCGCGACACGACTGCCCCGGGCCTGGCGCTGCTCGTACACCCCCGCGGAGCTGACCGAGCGAACCGCCCGTGCCCACGGGGCAACCGAGCGCGCGGCGGCCGAGCTC
>VXAV01002866.1:216522-232168 GCA_013399715.1 Alectura lathami | reverse complement strand
TGGTGCCGGCCCCGCGCCGAGCGCCTCCGCCGGCGTGAGCAGGCCGGACCGCCGGCGGAACGCTTCGCGGGTGTTACATGTCCGCCCTCTGTTTATAGTTTGGATATAACGTGTCCCTGGTGCCACCGCGCAGTGGATGCGTGGTGACGTGTGCCGCCTGGTAACGCTCTCCTACAGCTTTTATTTATGTTTACGTTTATAAATGTTCCTCCTCACCAGTGCATTCACCTCTTACTCGTCTCGGAAGTAAGTGTTGTAATAACACGTTCGCCATTTAAGTGCCACATCATGGAGCTCAGCAAACCTCAGAAACACTTGCAGGAGTTAGTATAAGTCACCCGGTTACTCTGAAAGAGTATAAATGGAGAAAACAGCAAAAGACTTCAATTTTTACATAGGGTGCAGAGAACACAGAGGGTTTCAAACACCAATGGAAAATCAATAGAGATATTAAACGAGAGTGTTGGTTTTATCACACCTTGACTGCTAAATTTGTAAATATGCAGCAAGGCTCTTGCTAATCGATAGTAGCATTCCCAGACTATGGTGTGGCCCTATGGCAATGAGCCCGCTTTCTCCCTAGGTCTCAGAGGGCTGTGGTGTCTCTCTGCTCTGTTCCCCACGCGGTGGGGATCATTTCCTCACGCTGGTCTTGGGAGGAGGTCAGGCAGAAGTTGTGATACCAGGGCTCCACAGGGCAGCTCTGTCCTGTGTTGCCACTGTCGAATGACATTAGTTGTAGTTACAGTGGCAGTCTTGACAGGTGATGCTTCATTGCAACATGTTGTTCTGCAGTCTTGTGAAAAAATATATGATTAAGTTTTATTAAAAATAGAAGTTTCTATGTTTGTTTGTATTGACAAGGTAGAAATGCTGCTGAAGTATACCCCCCAACAGCTGGAGTGCCAGAAGACCCCGACAGTTAGTTCCTGTTTGTTTCTCAGTCCCGTGTTGGACTGGAGAAGAGGTCTGCCTCATGATTGTAATTTCTTGGGTTGGCAGAACTACCTGACACTTGGACTGTGTTCCAGTTTGTGCAACAGGAATGTGGTGTGAGTGGCAACACGCCACTCTCCCAGTGTCCAGGCTTCTGACGGCAGCAGCTGTTGCCTGTCATGGACACTTTTCTCAAATCACCATGGCTCACACTGCTGTCCTCGTTTGTGCCGTTCATGCGCTGCCCATGTGCTGTTTCCTCCCTCCTGTAGGTTACTGACACCTGTACTACAGGGGGTAGTACTGATCTGCTGATCTGCTGAGAGGACAAAGTGGCCTTACTGCTTCTGCATGATACTCTGTGCATCCAAGTACATGTATGGATGGACCAAAGCTGCTGAGCATCTCACTCTCCAATACAAAATAGATACTTCGTTTAACGACTTAGTAAGAAATTTCCTATGTCTATAGAATAGCTCTATGTTGTTCTGACTAGAGAACAGGGCTTTCCCTCTCGGGTTTTATAAAATGTACTCAGAATGGGGGCCAGAGAGAAAATCAATGATCGGAGACACTACATGCTGATTTACAGATAGATCAGGGATATAAATATTACAACCAATATGGATGTTTATGCATTGTATGTGCTGTCTTTAGTGCCCTCATCTTACCAGAAGCCTAAATCATATCAGAGATTCCTGAGCATTTAAAAATAGGAAATGTTACATAACTGATAAAGAACAGAAAGGTTCTGAAGAATATAACTGCCTTCTTGGGTGTGTTTCAAACCCATGATTGCAGAGAATGGAAAAACAAGTTCATGGAGTTCAAGTTTTTCTCTTTTGTAAAAACAAGAGCAACCTGAAAGACAGTGTAAGTTTTAAAATTCAAATGGCTCAAGTGCCTTTCTCTAGGAGTTGGAGGAAAGAACATCTTATCCATACTGCTACCGCTTAAATGTATTTAAAAATAGACAACACAAAGACTCTGTGTATTCCTCATGTCTTGCACAGTGAATACAACTTTGATTGCTTATGCAGTGTCCAAAGCAAAGAGTTCCCATACCTTCTGCTCTAACAAAAGAATTGTCTGAACTGAGTGTACTTCAGAAGGAAAGAAGCAAAAGCACAACTGAAACAAAGCCATATTGTTCCCCCTACTCTAATTCATCGGAAAGAATGTAAATTCTTAGCTCAAATCTTGAGAGAATCAAAAAAAAAAAGATCCTTCAGTATGGCTGGATTTTTCACAGATACAATATATGAGGAAGAATATTTTTCCCAGCATTTTCTCTGCACAGCATCTTTTTATGTGGCTATCATGTAGATAACAGCAGGGAATTCCACTTAAGTAGATCCTTAATGGATTTAACTAATGGTTTCTTTGTGATGCTCTCAGATAGTTCTCCTGTAATGTGGATCCTCTAAATATTTAAATCCACCATTGAAGCATTTAATAGGAAGAAAGTCTCCTACTGGAATAAAGAAGAGGATTTCATCTGGAAACAATACCCAAACAAAATCTGATTTGTACAACTGCACCAAGAACCTAGGCCTGCTTACTCCAAGGCAGCTGCTACAACAAGGACCTGGGGTGCCAGATAAACAAAAAGCAGTCATTCGTGTGTTGGGTGTATCTGTGCCTTATCATGTTTCTCTGTATCCTCCATATTTTGAAGAGTGATTCATGGTTTGAGTGAGCAGTAAAGCTGGTAAATTAATATTGCTGCTTACTGTTGGTACAGGGTAACTGCCTAACCTTGGGGCTTGTGGAATCTTGAAAATAATGGATGGGTTAATCTGGGGCGCTTCTCCTTGTTTCAGATCTTTCTTCTGACGTTGTCTCAGAGTAATCTTTTCCACTGTTGTATACATTATCCTCTTATTTTATTCTTTCTACAAGAAGATCCTGATGTTTCTTCAGTTCCATAAAATACTTGAGCTGGAAGGGAAAACCTTTCAGAAATCTACTTTGTGTACTGTCAAGACCCAATTTTTTCTCTCCCATCTCTTGCTTAGGAGGAACAGTCACTTCAGAAACTAACACAGCTCTTTAAGCTGTCTGCTTACACCTGGATTTCACCGTGTCCCCTGCGTTAAGAACAAAACCTGCTGTTTTCAGTCTAGATTGTTTCTGAAAATGAGAAAAAAAAATGGAAAAATAAAGGCTCCCTGTAGCTTGCATCCAAGTGAACACAAATATAGAGCTGCAATTGCCCCACAGCTGCTTTTGTGGCATGTGAGATAGATCCTTTACCTTTTGAAAATATAGGACTCCTCAAAAAGAATGAACATCACTCTCAGCGGAATACATCTGCTTGTTCTTCTTTGCACAGCCTGTGCAGGAAAGTTTATTTCTGCAGATGACATTAAAAAAATTCTAGAAATTTTCTGCAATCACTTCCCAATCCATATTGTTTAAACCCATCTGTAACTTGTTCCATGTCAGATCCATGAAGATAGATGCTTTTCGCATTTTACTTTGTTTGTGATATTTCTGTGATATAATCAAGTTGTGCATTCGAGTCACTTGGTATTACTACTTATAGAAGCACATAAAACCAGTCTGAATTTCTTTGTGCAAAACTGCAGTATAGATAACACACGGTGTAGGCAGTAAATGCGCAGATAGCTTCCTGCTATCTTGCCCGCTGCCAGAAAGGGAGGGCCCCTTTTTTAACCAAGTGCCTGGTTGTTTGTTACTCTGTATCTCCTTTAGCTACAGAAAGCCCACAGAATTGGGGGAACATGGCTGTCAGATCTTAGCATCTACTAAATCAGTGCAGATGCTAAACAGATAAGGCAGCAGCAGAATATGGCTACCCCAAGTTAAAAATGGGGTGACATTTGTTTCAAGGGAAGGAAAGCAGCAGTGAGTGAGTACATAGGAACTGCTGTTACTCAGAACCACTCAAACATTTTTATCCAGGTGCCTGGGTGTATTATTTGCATCGTGGTTAAAAAGCAGAGTATGTAAGTATTAAATTCCTTATAAAGGCATAACTCTAGTTTATACCTTTGAAAACCTCCCATACTCACCTAATTTCTTGGTGTATTTTCTTTTGAAGATGTTATCTATTCTATCCACAAGAGCAAAGAAAGGGTATAGTACTAGCTTGAATTGGTAAAGGAGCAAATACTTCTAGAAACAGTGTGACATTTATTTATTTATTTTTACAGGGGCCTTTCTGTGAATTGCTGCTTTGTACTGCCCCACAATTTATTCAGCTTTTGCTCAAATGTATCTGACAAAGCTCTTTAAATGGCTTAAAAGCAGTTTACAAGTGTTAGAAGCATTCGGTGAAATTAGTCACTTAATCAAGTCATCCTTTCAACTGGTGCTTTCATCAAATGGGTAACACAGCATTTGGGGAAGGACCAGGTGTATAATCTAATGCCTGAAAGCAGCTCATGCTCAATGACATAATCCCAAGAATGTATTGTATAATAATAATAATATTGTATAATAAATGTATTGTACGTGTATGGCCAAACACAAGAGAGTATCTGTCATCAAGTAGTTGGAGATGCCACATGCTCTTTGTGTTGCTGCGCTTCAGCTGGAACCACTGAGACCTGTGCAGCACTTTCAGCTCCTTCTGAGATAAATACCACCTTCTGGTTCAGCACTTTGTGGATTCAGGACAGATACTTGTAAGAAATCCTTTACTACTACTATTAAGGAACCCCTTACTAGCAGAGATAAAGTCTTGTTGGTCACCTTTTCTTCAAGATGGATGAGCATCAGAATTCACAGATTTTAAGTACGCAGCTTCTAGTGACAGCTGTTCGGTGGGTTGTGAGTAGTGCATCGCCACGTTGCAGCAGTGCAGCGGGGCACTGGGACTCCTGCACACAGGGATCAAAGTCGGGTTCCGCCACTGGCTGATTCGATACCTGGTTAATATGCCCTGTTTCTACAAGTGTGTCAGGATAACATGCAATATGGAAACTTGGAGGAAGGAAGCTTGGAAGAGGGGAACTAGATTATTCCTATTACAATCACTATTGCAGTTGTAGTTGTCCTCTCAGAACTCACAATCAATAATGCATCCCTCATTTAAATATTACTCCAGATTTCCGCAAGAATACTTGCTGGACTAGTTCTCACTCTCTATTTCTGTCCTCATTGTAAAAATTTACAGCTCTGTCATTACAGTTTTAACAGGTAACTTTTAGCTAGAGTCACTGCCCCTGTCCTCCTGCTTGTTCTTGCTAATCAGAGCTTGTGCTAGAGTTCCTTGCTTGTTGACATTTTTCTTTTCCTGGAGAATGGTATGTCTCCATTTAAAGTTTAAACACTAACACTTTAACGGAGTGGTAAATCTCTGCTGGAAACTGGGCCTAAAATAAATGGTTCTTCTCCATGAGAAGCTGCTCAACCTTTTGACCCTGCTCTTGCCTCTTCAGAGCCACATTAGGAACAGCTGTGTATACAACTTGAACGTACTCTGTACCTACAGGCCCTTTCCTAGGACCCATCCTAGTATCTGAGAGCTCATTGCCACTCTCCACTGTCCCAATCCAACCCCTTCTGCTAAGCCTGCAGCTAACTGCTCGACATTCCTCCCTGAGTTTCCTGCCTCGCCATCCGTACCAGCACCGTTACAGCCTGTAGGTACTCCTGCCCCTACACCTCACTCCCTGAGCACTCAGCCTTCCGCCTTTCACTGGTGACCCTTCTGGCTGTCTATAGCTTCCCCCATTCAGCTGAATTGCCGTTAGCCAGCTAATTTTCCCAAATAGTTTTTAAAATTTCAAGGCAATTACAATGTTTTATTAAAATTGGGGAATGAAGCATTGGAGTGATGAACTAGAGCTCACATCTGCACGGATTTTGCCTTTCTGAGGGAGGTGGGGGATTAATGGGCTTCATTGCTTGCAAGTACTAGGCAATGACACTTTTTGAAAATGTAAACCTCCTTAATTTTTCACTATAAGAAAAATTTGAAGGAAATTAACTGTATTAAATTGAAAATAAGAATGCAGAATGGAACCTGTTCTGCGGTAATACTGGCAAAGGTGAATGTGGCTCATTCAGCAATCGCCTTTTTTGGCAGCAGATGATGCCTGTTTTTTCTTTTTTTTTTTTTTTTGTTCCTGGATAATTGATGCTTGTGGAGTGACAGGGGACCAGGAGGCTCTTCTTGCACTAGCCAGACCTGGATTCTCAACCTAGTTCCTGAGTAAAAAGGAGAGGGAGAGCAAAGAGAAGAGGGAAGGAATTTTTCTGCAGTCTTTCTTTCAGGAAGGGAAGAAAAGCACAGACAGGTGAATCCTTACAGCAGCAACCAAAGCCCAGTCTTCCCGTTTCTGTCCTGATACAGCAGCTGGATCTGTGCCTGGGAAATTCACTGGGGAACCCTTCTGATAGCACCATGGCCTAGGGGGTGGCAGACAGCCTCTCAGCCTGTTTTGCCATCCAGGAGTGAAGATGCTCTTTGAGCAAAGCTCTGTCATGGCTTAGACAAGAGAGGCAGAGATCTGCAGCGTGAGCCTCCTTTCACACTGCTTTTATTTCCCTTGATGTGGAGTTCATATCCTGGTGTGCTTCTGTGTGTACGTCCCTTGGTGTCAATGGCATCAGTGCCGTGGGAGGAGCATCGGCAGGTCCCACAGGCATGGTTGCAGGGCAAGGAAGGGGTCTCCCAGGGGCCTCATGAATTTGTGAAGAGAGTGTAATGGTAGAGCTGGAAAGGAATACTGAATATGAAATAGGAGGTGCGGTGTTTAAGCTCATTAGTGATTGTTAAAAATAACAATTACTCTGCAAGTGTAAACACGAAGAGTATGCTGTGCTAAAATGAGATAGAGCAAGAGACCATCACAGCCCAGTAATTACACCTGGTCATCTGCAGTCATTGTCTTTTTTAAGCTGTAGCTTTCAAAGTTTGTGTAAAACACTTTATAATGCAGTGTGTTTCTAAGCTGATTTCACACAGTCCTGCCCAGTTGCCATGTGTAATCATGTGGTGATAATGTTGCATGCTGTTCTAATATAAGACTCTTTGAGCAATAGTAGATACTTAATTGATTTCTCTTTCTGTAAACTATTAGCATTAAGTCAGTAATCAACTTCTTACCAAATGTTGCTTGGAATGAGCAGCCCTCCCCCTGACAGTAATCTCATTGGTTGTGAAGGATACGATCAGGTGACAGTGAGACCCTCTCAACAACACTACAGACAATCACATTCAATAAGCACAAAGTGTCCTGAGTAAAAATAATTCCATTTTGTATTAACAAAGTCCTCGGCAACTGGCATCCAGTGGAACAATGGCAGTGCTGCAGACACTGCTGGAGAAGTGAGGCATTGTCGGCTGAGACACAAAAAGTTAGTAGCAAGCTCAGTTTATCCGAGCTTTCTACATGTGCTCATTTTTCACTGCTAGCTCTGACAATCTTTTCTGAGGTGTGTGTGTCCCATTTTAAAGCTTCTTTCTCCTTATTGCTCTAAAACTGTCAGCTAAAACTTAATCCTTGGTATTCGTTAAGGCAGCTATATCCAACTTGCCTCTGTGATATTTAATATACTTCAGCAATTATGCACAGAGGTACATCTCCTTTTTTCCCTACATTTATTTCTTCCAGTTAGCACTGAATTTGTCTATCATATTTGTAGTATTGTATTTCTGTTGTGTCTGTTGGACAAAACGTCATCTCGTGGCTGGGAGGTCTGTGACTATTCCAGAGTTTTCAAAGGGAGTTTGTTCCACATCCAGCTTTCTGCTTCCCCTGCTGATGTCTCTCATTCTTGTTGCAGTTCTTTCAGAGAGATGCCTTGAGAACTGTCAGTGGAAGAGCTTCCCAACTCTCTCAGACCTGTCCCACAAAGAGCTTTGAAAATTGATGGGAGTCTTAAACATCATTAAACAGTGGCTTAAGGAGATGCACAGTCTGTAGTCTGTAGTATAAGAACTCCTGAATTTTGCTAGTCTGAAACTTTTAAAGTCTCCTTCCCTGATGCACAGGGCCCTTGGAATCCACAAACGCAGAGTGTTGAGAACTCCTGTATTTATATCAGTTATGGTAATCATGACCATTTAAGCATGAATTCTGACAAGTTAAGTCTCTGAGTCACTGAGTATTACTTCTAGTGGTAAAACCACTGCAGAACTGAGATCAAATTATGAAGACCCGCACTGTCTACTGTGTGTGGCCTATATTATGACATGGATAGGCATGAATGGCTATTTAGGATACTAGAGAGACAGCACCATACTACATTTTCTTCCACTTGCTCCTAGCTGACAAGAAAGAAAAAGGTCCTTGATCAGTAAGCTCTTTAAATCAACCGTCAGGACAAGTAATTTCTCAAAACTCAGCCCCCTCCATGAAAGTGAATGCGCAATATTATTTTAACTTGAAGAAAAATATTTTCCTGTGCATTTCTGCAGTGTTAAAATGACCAAAGAAATTGTCCCAAGATTTAAAAGAAATTACCTTTGACCAGAAAGCGTGAATAGAGAACTTTAACTCCAAGGTGATAGTTTCTGCAAGATCTTATTAAACAGGGAGCTGTCACCAATTTTTTTTTCTCATCCTGTCTGTTACCAGTGGATGCCAGGTTTTCCTTTCATCCTCCGTATGATACCTCCCAGAACTGAATCTGAGACCATCATTAAATTCCTGATTGCTAATTAATACAAGTTATTATTTATTGTTATTATTAGAGGAGGGCAGGGCTGCCTTCATCTGTCTGGAGGGCCTGCCATTGTATCTGCTCTGCGTATTGCTGAATTGAATACGCTTCAGCTTCACGCAGATGCACTGTGTCAGAAAACATCTGCTAGCTGCTGGTTTTATGCATATTACGGAGACTTTATGTACTGTTAAATGGACCACTTTTTCATTCCAAACCATAATTTTCCATGTGGCATCATTTGATCTGTCCTCACTCCAACATTTGGTTTGATCAAGTCATTTCTTCCTACCCAATGCCTGTGTTGTAACTTCCTCCATGGCTCTGTATATGTGTGTGTCCTGTCTGTGAATGGAAATTACTGCAGTGCTCCCGTCATGATAATATGGTGGTAGGGCAAAACACGTCGTTTTAATCAATGTATTTTATTTCCATTAGCATCTTTCAGCACTGAACTTTAGCCGAGCCAACTAAGATCTGATTATGCCAGCTGCTGCCCAGCGACATGGTAACATACCATGATCAAACTCACTTTTCCAGAAGCACCAAGGGTACTTACCAGGCCACCAGTTTAGAGGTTTCATGCGGCTGCTGAGGGAAAGCAGGTGCTCCATGTGCTCCACAGAAAGCTCCCCAGAATGGAAGTGGCAGAGGGGCATTTCATCTGGGGCGCTGCCCCTGGGGGACAAATCTGTCCAAGCTCTACTATTACCATCATGAGAGCTGAGCAGCCGGGCCACAGCAGCAGAGCGTGCAGCAGGCAGAAGCTGGAAAGGGATCAAAAGGGGAAAATTCCTTCTGGGGCCAGGGCACGCTTCACTCTAAATTGTTTTGGTTTTGTTTTCTTATACTGTACTGTATCACTTACCCTCCACTGAGAATAATGCACGTTGCAATGCAGCCATCCCCCATGGTTAAAGCTGACATCACTGCTGGGAGTTAACCTGCAGAGGCAGCTCTTCATGACCGCTCTGCACGGGTTTTGGAATGACAACTTGTTGTCTGTCCACTCCTCGGAGCTCTCTAAACAACAAACGAACAATAAGAATGCACATTTATATAGCTCTTTTCATATTCAAAGTGCCTTATGAATACTAGTTCATTAACTAATCCTTGCAACACCTTTGTCAGGTGGACGATTATTATCCAGATTTTAGAGGTATGTAATTGTGCACAGTGCAGCAATTTCCACTAACTTTTGTAATGATGCGTTAAGGTCTGACACATGACCTAAATGTCTATATATCTGGAGAATCATACACTGATAATTGAACATAAAACCAGTAATTTCCTATATGAAGCTAGAATAAATATCTCATTTGCATGTGTTTAATTCTTTTCCAGTTCATTTTCTCAGTTGAGGAACCCAGCAGTGATGGTGGTGGGGATATTGGAGTGTACAGTCCTAAGCTTATTTGTGTGTGCCTGTGCATACATGCGTGTATGTGTGTGTTATGTGTGCACAATTTTGTGTAAGTAAAAAAAAGCTGGTTCCTATTCCAAGTATCTGATAAGAGACAACAGATGGATACAACACTGAGACAGGGACATCGTGAGGCTACAGTGAGAGGATTACAATTACTATAAGAAGTGGTGGTCATAGCACACCAGCTGTTTAACCATTCTCATATAATTTTTTAGTCATCACAATAGTGAGAATAAGAGAATGATTTGAAGGACGTTGATGAGGTGAACAAACAGACTTTTGCAAGGTCTTCTTCGCATGTGGGTGTAGAGGCATGGGAAAATGCCTTTATAAGAGAAAGGGATGGAAAGCATTTAATGTTTGGTGACAATGAGGTGACAGCTAAGGATTCTAGTTTTCAGTATGAAATCATGGTGGATGAGACAGAGATAAACTCTGAAGAAAGAAACTTCAGGGTTTCCGAAGTGAGTTTGGGTTTGAATTGTGAAGAGTAGGCATGCGCTGACAATGAAGTGAGGTGACAGGACTGAAGGGCCAAGACAGCAGACGACAGGAGGGATTTGATAGAGCTATTTTGTACAAGCTATTGCAGTTCTGAGGCTCTAAGAGCACCCATTTTTCAAAATCTTTGACAAAACCCCCATGTTTCTTAGCTACCCTACAGGAGGTTGTGAAGATAGCCGCCTTTCTAACACAGACTTTCTCTGGCCTCCATTGCGTGGACCCCAGTTCTGTGCTTTGCAACTGTTTTAGCAAGAGGACAGCGTGCACTCTTGCTTGGTATTGAGCTAAAACATTAATTGTGTTTGCATACATGCCTTCAGATCCAGCTGCAACACAGAGTGAAGATTTGCATACCACATTACACTCTGATCAAGGTGGTCTCCATTCTTCGCTGCTCACGGTAAAGCCCTCTCCAGCCTGAGGCTGTGGGTACTTTGTATGATGCCATTCCTGCCTTGTCAGGCAGCCTGGGCATGGCAGGAGCATGTAGCCACGCTGCATACCAAGGTGTAATGTAAACACACACGAGCCCATGTTAAATGGGAAGCAGCCTTGTTGTGGTAGCACAGAGGCCTGTGCAGATTAATCTGTCCTTTGAAAAAGGCAGTAACCCTAATTTGTGTGTTATTTCCAGTGTAAGCATTTGGGCTTTGATCAAGTAATTCATGTGCTTGATGGGAGTCTTTCCATCGCCTGCAGTGGGCTTTGGATTGGAACCATAATCCGGATGTCTCACATGCATATACATCCTTAATTAAAATTTTCTAAATTGCTGTTACATAATGAGGATGCCAAACCTCCTGTGAAGTGTTTCCAGTTAAGCCAGTGGAAAAACAAAAATGTACTCAATGTCTTACCATCACAGTTAACATGAACTACAGCAATTTTCTGTACTGTGTATTAACAAGATAGGTGAATTATAGGTACATCAAGAACATTAAGTGAATCTCCTGACTTTTGCACAATTGCAATTTATAAACAAAACTGCCTTACTGTAATTTTGCCACCTTACACACGTGCAGATAAATATACACTCAGAAAGTTATCATCGCCTTTAAAAATAGGCTCAGAATGAAAATAATACATCAGCCTTAAATATAGCAAGTGCTTCTGCTGTAATTATATTCATTCAGTTTGCCAGGCATATTTTTATGAATTTATTATTTTATGAATTTATTGCTACACATTTTTCCCAAAAGAGGGGCATCCTGTGACAGCTGTCCATCATTAGCCACAGAATCTTTTTGCACTGACCTATGCGAAAAAGCTGAAGGAGACCTCAATCAACTCCCCTCTGTTGTGCAGTAAAAGCAGTCATTCAAGATTTTAAGTCATTTTACTTTTTTTCAGCAGGAAATACCACTCTAGTCTCGTAGAAAGTGCTTTGAGCTGGATTTGTCTGACCTGCTTTCTATTCCTGGCTCTGTCTCTGGGTGACCTTATGAAAGTAATTTTTATCTACTATTGTTTTTAAATGGGCTGAAAGATGATTCCCAGCAGAATGGACCAAACAGTGGCACTCCTGTTTTCCATTATCCCGCCTCAAAAACCTACCCATGAAGCTACACACCTGTACACATACAATGCCAGTCAAGCGTTTGCCTCAAGCAAGCTGCTCTTCTCCCTCTCTCCTGCTCTCTCTCTTTTTTGTTCTTTATAGCATAAGGGAGTCACAGAGGAGTGTCTAAAACATGTTCTTTAAATATATGTAACTTGAAAAGCCTAATTACATGTACACATTTCTGCCCTGGTAAGCTGAGGTGATTTCTCTAAGCAAATACGTGGAGCGAAGTGAGTTTCCCAAAATATTTCTGGGCTTACTGTACTGCTACACCCAGTACATGGTAAGTACTTTTTGGAAAACTGCCTTCCCCTTTAGCGGTGTAACTGTCAGACAACAGTTCATACACAGCAACACAAAGACATAACTTGGGAGATAATCTTTTATATGCTCTGAAATCCTACACTTAAAGGGGTTTAAAAACACACAATACCCTAAGACATCAAATAAGCAGTAAAAGTAACATGCAGAGCCAGACAGAAAACCAGAATGAAAAAGATTTTTTATTATTCTCCTCTGTATTACCATAAATGACATGCTATATTTAATTTTACAGTGCCCCTGGACAAATCATCAAATACTTTAATAACTACACAAACATTAATATTTAAATACAAGAGATCCCCTCAGTTACTGAATAATCATAACTCTGGATTGATAGGGTACTAAATGGAAAAATCTTGTTTAGACAGTTGTAAGAGGGGGGAGGGTGTTTAATGAAACAAGTTTGATGGTCTTGTCATCATAAAACTGATAGATATTTGGCACAATTTATATCTTTGCTGAAAAGAAGTTTGAGAAATGGAACAATTGTGGTGAAGATTAATTTTCCCTTCTTCTGCTGTGAGAGCATAGTCCTTTAGGTCATTAGCCACAATGTGTGACATAGATTGCACTTTACCCATGCAAGTCCTGTTCTGGCTCTTGGAAAATGCACATGTTAAATGGCTGTGTCTTCTGTACTTGTGGGACGTGCTGCCCAGCTTGCTAGACTCATTTTAGAAGAGTGATGAATATAGGTGGTAGAAGAGACAGCACACTGAGTTCTGACAGTCAGTATTTGTTAGACCTGCCCACCTATTCTACCCACTGCCTCAGAGGGATTTTTGTTTAATCCAGATTTAGTATTAATGCTTCAACTACTCTCCAGTTCTAAATAATAATGGAAACTCAGCTACTAAAACACGATGAGAATAGCATATTGCGAGATATTTCTGCTCCCTCCAGCACAAACCAGAACAAAACAAAAAGGCTGAAAGACTTATAAACAAAAGTAACCCAAATAAACATCTGAACTGAAAGTCTGAAACTGTATTAGACTTTATCTCCAAATCTGGTGTGTGGTCACGTGCCTTATGGGTCCCTAAGCACACATCTGACACTCTACTAATGATAATGTTTGTTCATAACTGGACAAAGGCTAGCCACTTATTTACATCATATTCTTGAATGCCACAGCATTTGTAGCTAAATGAAATGCTATGGATGTTTCCAGCAGAGTCTGTCTCTGCAACTCACCTTAACGCTTGCTGTTCCACTGTGGGGCACCTGCTCAGACCGCACACTGTTCAGAACTGTGTTCCCTTCTTCTTCGCTGCATTTGAGCTCCATGGATGTAATACAGCTCTGTCTATATGATGTTTCTCGGGCTCTTCTCAGCTGGGAAATACTCCTTTAAGGGAAGTTCTGCGGGAAAACATGGGTGCCTTTACATTCTAGCTTCCAGCGAAGAGTGAGAAGGGAACCAGCACACAGACATAGGCCTCTGAACAACAGGTTGTGTGGCCTGTGGGGTGGTAGGCCCTGGAAGCAGTTCCATGAAGGTGCTCCTGCAGATGTGGACAGCTGACAAGCAGTAATGAAGGCTGCACCGAAGCCTCTTATAATGGACTAATTAAATATGTTGCTCTGTGTTATAAAGGAAGCCTGGAAGAATCTAAAGCCATCTCTAAATTACTTACACAGTGCCCTGCTTCTCCTCTATGCCAAGCATCTACAGTGGTAGTGAAGGTGAACAGAAGAAAAAGAGAGCAGGTCAAAAGTAAACTACTAAGACTGATGAAGTTTCTGTACTAGGAAAAAAAAAGTGTTGTTTCCACATCCTAATGATAAAATACTATGGAAACTCCAAAGCTACAGACCTGAAATCAATATTAAAGCAGAGCAAAAAAGGTTAAAACAGTGTAAGAAGTTAGCGTGAGCCCTGCTGCATAGATCTGAGAAAATCTTTAAATAAGTAATTAATTTCTGTCTTGCCTTTAAATGCTTAATCATAATTTATCATTCAGTTCTTGCAACTTCATTTATTTTTGACCTTTCTCTTGTTATAGGATAGCAACAAAACAATAATGTGTTGGAACTGAGTTCTTAGCGTTAAGAAAAGGGCCAGTGATTACTGGCTGAGACATACTCTGGGCCTGGGCTGCCTCCACCTCTGCTGCTGCAGTAATAATGCGTGCTCCCTTGAGAGGACAGATTTAGCCACTGAGTGTAACCTCTTTTCCAGGAGAAGCAAATGTAAAGAGACAGCAGTTTCTAGCAATAAAATAAAAAACAGAGCAACATAAAACATTTCTCTCCCACTCATTTCTCTCTCCCTCATTTCAGCTTTTCTTGAAATGCACAACCCATGTCCATTTGCAGGCTTTCAAACTGTTCACGATTATCTGTAGTGCTTGAGAGAAAAGTTGATTTTACACTTACATGTGAACAAGAGAAAAATACTTTTTCACCTTCTTCCTTTACTACAAAAGTCCACCTGAAGCATGTCTCGAAACGAGAAAGACAGTCTTGCAATGAACACATTATAACCTTGGTGAGGAATGAAATTCTATAAAATTGTGTTATGTCATGACAAAATTGTGAATGAGTAATTGAACTCCCCTTATTGTAATGTGATCTCTCCCTTCTCCTCTATGTGCATGGCTGTTTATACTTTTGTGCCAACATCAAACGAGAGCTGCTGAAAGAGGATGTTTGGTGAAGTATTTCAATTTATTATTAAAGTTTTTGAGGCACACATGCATTTCTCATGCAGCAAAGCATCTTTCCAAGAAATCTTCAAAGTAAATTTGATGGTTAGAGGGGATTTTCCATATCACTGAATCGTGCTAATTGTTTCCTGTTCCCCTGTTCCTTGACAGAAACAGGGAGAAGCAACTACTTCATGGAACTGGCGCTAGACATAGTCCAAGGTTTATTGGAAGCATGAATGAATCCTGTTTGGATAATGAATCGTAAATGGAAATGCTGAAGAGAAGTCTTCTGTTCACCAGTAATGCAGCTCACAACTCAGGCTCTACCTTTTTAGAGCCTTCTGTGAAATAAAAGGTACAGATGGCTGTTTATCTGCATGACATCAGTGACACCCAAAGCAAAGACTTTACAAATATTTTACAGGGCTGTTACCTCCAAATCTGTATTCAGGAGGATACAGAAAGGTACAAATTCACCTTAGAGTTATGGAAGATGGTCCTTGTGCTGAAGTGACACTTCTCAACCTGATTTGTTGCCATAAGCTCTCAGAAAGCACAGATTATTTTTCTAGAGTACATTTTGTTTACTTTTTTTTTTTTTTT
>VXAV01002866.1:200439-216485 GCA_013399715.1 Alectura lathami | reverse complement strand
ATAAAACAAATTTTCAGCACAGATCTTACACAAACTGCATGCATGGTCAAAGAGATGGGAAGAAAAATCATTGTGGAGAGCAGAAGTAGATTACATATGCACTGGTTGAGCTGTTGTCTCTATGATGTTGCTGGATATAAAAATCTGGCCTCATGGACAACAAAGCATACTTCTGTTTAATCTCAGGACTAAGGTTTGACATGCTGCAGGCTGAACACTCACCTCTAGAAGAGCGGGTGGCTGCCTGTGTCAGCTTCAAGAGCCCCAACAGTTGCTGTTCTAGTGAGAGTCTCTTTTGAAATGCCTGCGGTCCTTCTGCAGTCTTGTTGCTTCTGTTTGGTTCCCTGTCTGGCATTACGTTTTAACAAACCTTAAGTATTTCCTGAGATGTAGCTTATCTTGAGTTGTCTTCCTTCAAGGTTTTTTCAGCACTATCTTGTACTGAGCTAGACCTATATGTTGGTACAGCAAATATCCCAAGAACTGGCCAAAATAGATCATTCACAGAGAACAGCTAAAGAGAACAACACTAGTGTTCATCACGCTGGGTCCCACAGAACAAAATAAGCTTACTATTATACACCAAAACCAACAAAGACCAAAAAAAAAAAAAAAGAAAGAAAAGAAAAAGCACATGCTATGGCTCAGGTGCCCATGGTTAAACTAGCATTTGCTTTTGGCAATATGGTTAGAGAAAGTCCATAATCTCCATCAGCATTGTTATTTGAGTAACAGTGACTTTACAGATAATTTTTGAGTAGCTTGAGTAAAGGCAAGAAATGGCACTAAAGGAACCAAGAGTCAACTTTTTCAATCAAATTTTAGTGAACTAGAAACTCACATTCACCTTCTAGGGACTAACTGCATGATCAGTGAGAGTCTGCTTGCGATAGCATATATTTGGGACAATGCTCAGATACCCATGCGCAAGTTGATGTTATTAAGCTGTTTTACACCATTCTTGGGATTTTGTAAGCTGCCTAAAGAGTTCTGATTCCTTAAAACTAAAGGTTTAATTCCAGTTAAAACGAAGAAGAATCGGAGTTCTGAATCTTTTAAAGAGGTCGACCTGGAAGTGCAAGAGTTAGAAGATGAAACCCCAAAACTGGTGATTACCGGGGAAAGAAATCAATGTATGGGAATATGTAACAGAGCTCCCCCTAATGGTAGTTGCCCTCTCTCCTATTTTTCCAAACGTAGCATGTTTCTGACAGTTTTCAAAGTCCTGTGTCAGCTTGGAGCATTTTCTACAGTGTTGTAACTGGGGTAGGTCAGTCCATAAGACCCAGCTATTGTAAATCCTCAGCAGGTTCTACTATCTACAAGATTCTATCTTTTTGTCCTAAAGTTTAGTCTAACACCATGGTTGCTACACTCAGCTGTGGAGCTAGCTTTATTTCACTGGTAGGTGACAAGATTCCTGTAAAAAATCTTGTAAAGCTATTTGAGACCCTTTGGGATGGAAAGCATGATAAAACCCGAGAAATTACCTTTACCATTAAAAAAATAGGAAGAGAGAAGGAAAGACATGTTTGTCTTCTGTTAATGAAACACCTGTTTGGTTCCCCTCATACTGGACAAACTGCTGAAGAACAGCAAGGTGTGTGAAAGTGCACCCTCCGGCTCCTGTAATGCTGCCAAGGTGAGCAAGACCTCCAGTGACCTGCTGTGGAAATGCTGTTGATTACTTAGGTTAATAGATGCTTGGGGGCTGTTTTAAACCTTATTTTTCTTAAATAAACTTGATTTTTCCAAAATGCTGGAAAAGGAGACCATCTGTAATTTGCTTTTTTATAGGCCAATGTCAACTCTTGCTCTTTTAAAAATAAATAAATAAATAAAATAAAATTCCTCTTTCCCTTCTGTGAACAAGTTTTTCCAAAGCCTATACCACGCTCAGGAAGGAGAAACACTTTTAGATTTAAATGAAGTGGCTGTGTTACAACATTCTATAAAAGTACATCAGGTGAAAAGTCGGAGAGGTATGTAGTTGTAAGTGAAACTAGAAAGCACATCTACTGGGCATGCCCTTAGGATAAGCTGCAGGAGGGTGAGGTTTCTTACTGTAGCCAATCTGATCTGAAGCTTACGGCTGCCAAGAGGGAAAATCCTGCTCCGTTCCTCCTTCCTCCTGCTCCCTGCTCTGTCCTCTCTCTGTTGTCTATCCTGTCAGCAAGTCATCCAGCTCACAAAAGTGGCAGAGAGCTTACCCAGAAGGAAAAATGGAATGCAGTGACCCGGAGCAATTGAGTTAGCAATCAGATGACTGGAAGCGCTAGTGCAGAGGAGAGGATGCAACCATATGCCAGAAATGGGGATGAGGAAATGGGGGACAGGACTGTGACTTCTAGCATCAGAAAAACTGCCAGGCTTCTATCATGGGCTACACCAAAAGTGGCGGACCTCTTGCCAGGGCCAGGTGCACACCACAACTGCATTCTGACTCCGTGTCAGGATAGGAACCAGGCGCTTCCTCTTCCTGTCCCTTTGATGCCTGTGTTTGCAGAGAAGACGTGCCTGAATGCATGGGCTGGAAGAGCTAGGCCTCTGGTCTGGATGCCAGCAGAGACAGGACTTGGAGGCATGTCATGTGAAGCACTCTTCTCTCAGTAGAGACAGAGCTTAAATGTCTCGGCTTTCACCAGGGCTGTAGGCACCAACAAGGGTGCCATTCAGTATGAGTAAGAGCTTTTTTCCTAAGTGAATTCATTTAAGAAAGAATTAATATTCAAATGAATTTTTTTCCAAACTTTCATTTCCGCCAACAAAGTAAGTTGTTACGCTGAGGTATTACTGTGAGCAACTCCAAATGGATACCAAGAGGTAATGAGATCATCATAGTTTCACATCTCCATGCTCCAAGTGATGTAATTGTATCCAGTAGTTTGGATTCTTGTCAATTGCCTTCTTTTATTTCTTGCTGGAAGAGGCTTAAAAGCACTGGTAGACTCCAGACTGTAATCTCTATCACTTGGGAGTTTATGTTTTCAGAATGTACCACCACTGTGTTCTTACAACAGAATCTCAGATCTATACCTTCTTTGACAGATGCTGATGTTTTCAAAATATTTAAGTAAAACCCAAACCTTGTTTGACTTCAGCAGACTCTATTGGTTTTGGTTGAGATGTGCCCTTTCATATTTATGCAGAATGAAGATTCCTTTACTGTGTAACTGCATTTCAGTGTCTCATGTCTGGTAAGATGCATGTGCGTAAATCCCAGAGCTGCACAGCCTGGAAGGTTCTTACCAGAAGAAATATATTTATTTGGGAACACAGAAATAATCTCTGGATTTAAGTGCCAGTTGAACTGCCATTGGTACTCTCAGTTTCACCAATCAGCTCTCGTTCTACTATCACAAGAAGTCAGTCTCTGCCAGCACCTCTGTCACAACAAATGCCACCAAGCTGTAAGAGCCCTCCATGATCTGGGTAGTACAGCCGTATCCAATAATTTTGATTCCTGACGATTTCCTTCTTGCATCTCTTGCTAGAAGGCACTGAAAATTAATGTGTTTCGCTGGTGGATGTGATTACCTTGATCCTTCTGAAGGCCATGGTGACTTTCATCTGTTTTAATAGCTGCTGTAAACATGCAGGCAAAGCTATGGTGTACTGTGAATATGGAAAAGAATCAAATCATCTGGTTTTGATGACGGTGTGTAAAGCTGTAAAGCACACTTAAAGAATATGAACCAAAAGTTTATTGAAAATATAAAGCAGCTTGTCCTCGGCAAATTTATGATTTACATCAGATTTAAATGCACCATAATACACTTGGGTCAGCTTGAGAGAGTTGGCTTTGAATGTCTGGAATAATATGTAAGGTGTAGAAAAAATGTGCATTTCCAGCAAATCTGCTCTGATGGAACAGCAGTAATAATGAGACCTCAGATCTTTGAGCTCCTGGTGACATGAGAAGGATCCCAGGGGCTCAGAGATCAACATACAGATGGCCCATTTTCCAAGACAGGTAATATGGATGCCTCTGAAAATATGGCTGAGAAAGCTGATATTTGTTAGAGGGGGCAAATCCTGCTCCAGCTGGATATCTCCTATGGCTGCTGAGCAACTGTATTTATTGCTATGTTCATTTACAAGGGGCTGCAGCTCTTAGAGCAAACCTGGCCTATAAATGTCTCTGGGATGGAATACCGTCCTGCACCCCAAAACGAATATAAAGGAAACTTCTCTATGGAGGTAAGAGTACAAGAATCACCACACTGGCTCATATCTGTCTGGTCCAGCGACCTGTCTCAGACCATTACCAAATAGCTCAAAGGAAGGTGTCAAAGCTAAAAGAGTTCACCTTCATAGTGAAAATTGGATTAAAGCCAAAAGCAAGGTTTAATTCTCTTTGCTATTATCTCTAAGTATGATAATTCTGGATAGGTTACTCTCAATACTAAACTTGAGAAATTCTTGGCATCCAGGGTGTCCAGAAGTGAAAGTCTTCACTAGCTAATTACTGGTTACCTGACACCATTTCCTCATTAGCTTTGAATTCTTCACCTCTGAACTTCATTGCATGTCATCTTGTTCTTGTGTCATGATATAGGGACAACAGAAATTCCTGACCTACTTTTTCTGTTCTGCTCATCATTTTGTATTATGCAATCCTTATTTGTCTAATTACTTAATTAAGAACTCCTCCATCTACTCAGTTTCTCATCAGCTATTTTACTTTAAACCACAGCACTTATTTTTCTGGTGACTAAATTGCTGTATGCTACAGACAAGAACAGGAGAAATGGAGGTGCCTGCAGCTCTTTGTGGGGGCGGGACACAGATTCTATGACATAAATTTTTGTCTCCTGCGCTCTTCTAGTAATAGGTTGAGAAAAAGTCCTTGCTGATCCCTGGTCTACAAAATGCCCCGGTCCTGTTGTGAGCTGGTACAAAGTTTGCAATTGTATCCTGACATAGGACAGATGAAGAAGGGAAGAATTCTGTGTCTTCTTGCATGAGCTCATACAGAAGCACCAGATGCAACCTAGCCCTGCCAAAATAATGAAGAGACATTGACCATTTAATACAAAATATGATCCCTCAAAATGTTTTCTTCACGTTTTTTTGCTAAAACAGAGAAAAGAGCACATTTGGATGAAAAGTTTTTAGTATAAGCCAAAATGTCTTTCCTATCTCCAAAACACTTATCTAATAGGAGTGAAGTCATGACACTAAACTTTTGTCTGTTGAAGATAAAAATCACAAAGTGCATGGCTAGAACACCAGTTTTTGGATGGTCCACTCAGCGGAGCTGGCTTCTTGGAGCCATTCTGAGAAGCATTCTTGGTTATGTGGTGATGAAGCAGAAAGACTGCACACTGAAGATTCAGGGCAGTGTACGAGAGAACAGAATTAGGCCCTCATGAAATCTTAATGCACTGTGAAGCTTTCCAGCTCACATGCATACCCCAGTGAGACTGGGAAAAGCCTAGTTCAAAAAATGTCTCGCATTGAGAGAATATGGTTCAGTTCTGCTGTGATCTAATGAAAAATGAACCAAGCTTCTTAGAAGTCTCGTAGGATTTTTACCTCAGTTGTTACAGACAGGTATATAGATGAACAAAAGCAGGACAGGAGGAAGGAAAAGAAAGGTCTGGAATTAATTAAATGCATTCTCTTGAAATAGCCCCATAAAACTTGTCTGAATAAAGTCCCTACAAGCAAGGAAAAAAAAAATTCTGTCTACTAAACAACTAAAAATAAACAAAAGTTGTTCTGAAGATGGCACCTTATAAGTGAGAGAATTTCCATGAGCTTTTGGCTTACTTGGCTGGCAGCCTTTTCTGAATGGCAAATGCTTGAAGGCGCAGCTTTAGGACAGGTTGTTAGTTGCCTAAATTGACTGAGTGCTCCCAGAGGTTGTCTGAGTGTGTGGTTAAGGGCTTGCTGCTCAGACAGGCTATATAGCAACACTCAAAGGACCCTGTGTGCTCTGCCAGATCCTTCTGATTTATTTATATGAATAAGCCACCATACCCAGACTATGCTGTTCAGACACTTCTCATTTGTAGGTCATTTTGCACATTACTCTTTCCTCACAATCACCAAACAAATTAATATTATCATAGATATGCAAGACTGATGCCTTTGTTAAAAGCTGAGCACTCAATATTGAGAGGGCTTTGGGACATAAACTTAGAAAATTAGGAACAAGACCTGGAGGCTTTTTAGGAACAGAGAGGCATGAGTCTGGATGGTGTTACTGACTGGGAAGTACAATACTGACTTTGTGAACACAGTAGGATTTCGTCTCATGTTTAGGCTGGTGGACATGATGGGGAGGGATTACACCATCGATTCCCTGTGTAATTACCACTCTGTGACTGGTGGAACGCAGATGGGTTGGGTTTGGGCCAGTGGCCATTCCAGGAACTGCCTACTGATGTGCAGAAAGGATGGGGCATGTTCAGCAATCGTTTTTTAGTGCTTTGAAGTTAACCATTACTTGTAGTCACACTGCATGTGTTTTTGTCAGCAGCGGACAGGTAATGAAATACAAGTGTGTCAGGTTTCTCTGCCTCCCATATGCATTATCTTCCCGTTGGTAATAGTGGGAGTGAACCAAAAGTAGCCATGAAATGAACTGATTTCCTCTGCAGGCTTGAATTCAACTTCCTAAATTAATTCATATCCAAGATTCCTTGCCTTCACTGTTATTTTAACAAGATGTAGCTAACCCTGGCTTATTTCCGAGATGGGAACACAGCTTCTTGTTTATTGACTGTGATGTGCATCCACACTAGGCTTTTCTTTAACCTCAGTTTGGTTACTTACCAACTATGGACAGGTCCCTGTTTTTTGATATCGGCTACAATTTTTCTATTTTTTTTTTCCAATGACAAAAAGGAACCAACCAAATCCACCTTTCCAAGTACAAATATCAAGAACTGTCAGCCAACTAATCAGACACATGAAAGATCTTATGCAGGCAAATCCTGAATTAGCCCACAATTTTTGTTGTTGGCAACAGCAGATACTGACTGCCAGTCACACTGGCTCCTAGTTGGCTTTGAGGAGACCTGTCCCCCACAGCCATTTCCCCTTTGAAACAGCAGCCATATTCCTACCTGAGAGATCTGGGTGAGAACGAGGGGAACCGATCAGTCCTTTCTTCTGAGCTGGTTGAGGATGGTGCTTGGTCAGGTAGGTTCTGGAGAGCTCCCAGTCAGCAAATTGTCAGCAGCTGTGTCCTGTAACAGACACGAGAATCAAGATTTAAAGAAGACAAGTAAGAAGACAGATATCTCAGGAGATGCATAGTCCTTTCTTCTCTAAAAGTGGTGTAGTATCCAAGGAGGGTAGCCTAGGAGGAATTTTGTATTGCTACCAAATGCACCAAGTGAGGCATAGTTATGGTGAGAAGCTGAGCAGCATATCATAGTGAGAAATGTCACCTCTGGAGGAGTATGACACTGGCAGGGAGATATTCACAGAGAGGTGGATAGAGTGGAGAGTGCTCTCGAAGAAGGAGTGACCCATCCCCACATGCCCAGCTCTCCATTCTCTGTGGTGGTGCTCACAGGAGCAGCTGGAAGTGGCTGCTTTAAACCAGACTGAATGCCAGACCATGAGCGTGCTGGTCCAGGACAGCCAGACAGCAGCTATCTTCTGGGTAGCTTCATGCCACGGGTCACTGCCCAATTGCCAGTGTTCTCCAGGGGCTCCCATTTCACAGGCATCTCTGTGAAATGGCTCCAGTAAAGGAGGAGGCACTAGAGCTGCAGATGCCTTTGGCATTCAGAGGAGGCGTCTGCAACATTTGATTTTCTTCTGCTTCTTTCTGCTTCTCTGCCCTGTTATCCCTGGATCCTGCCTCTACCTTTTTCTTGGTCCTGTCCCTGTACCAGCTGCTTTGGCCAAAATGCTTCTCCTTATATGCTGAACATCTCTGCATGAGCAGACCTCATTATCATGTGGCAAGAGGTCATTTACATATGCAAATCAGGTTAATGAGAGCAGAACTGTAAAAGGCTTCATTCCAGAGGCATTTGCATATCTAGCTTTAGAAATATTTGAGTGCTCTGCCCCTAGCTGTGCAAGCAGGACATGGAAGCCCTGGCAGTATGTCTTCAGCGGTGATTATGTTCGCAGACAGCTGCCATCCTGGTTTGCAACAGCCACTGTCTGAGGCATCGGCTCGTTTGAACACAGAGGGTAGTTGTGTAATGCGTGCCTCTGCACCAGACTCCTGAGAGGCAGTTAAGCCTTGGCCCTTATTGGGACAACATGTGGGCTTCTGACAGGTAGATATATGCAATTTAGCATGAAGAATACAATTTCCTACGGTGCTGTCACTAATGTACGCCTGGTGTATGATGAATGAGGAAAACAGTGCAGGTACCAGGCACAGCTCTCTAGGAAGGATATATTCTGTGTGGCATGGCACCATCCAAAACACCGCATTATTCTCTAACTGACCTCCAGCCCCCAGAGTACAAGGAGGGCTCTCTTTTGGATGTTTGCAAATCATCCACGGGAAAGCCCCAGCTCCCCCTTCTGACCTCCTCTACAGACAAGGGTAGGCAGCCTGCTGTCCCTCTCTCCTCAGGGTTCTGGACAAAAGTGCTGGGCGCTTTCTGAGTGTCTGGTGGCTAAGCACATTTGCACAGGGTTCCTCAGAAGATGCATATTTTACTGTCTCCTTTTTTTTCAGCTTTTTTTTTTTTTTTCTTCCCGGGAAAAAATATGAGTACTCTTTCACTGCAAGGCTTTCTCAGGTATTGCAGTCTGCCATGGACTTCCATGTCTGGTTCCAGAGGGAAAAGACAATTACCTCATAATTTCTGAGAAAAGTTACTGATTTTTCCTTTGCTCCTGCCCAGTCCTCCTGACTATGCTGAGCACATTTCTGGCACATTCCAAAGGCTAATTTCAGAAAAGAAACTCCTCCTCGAAGGAGGTAGTTCTCTGCCATGACACGCATTGCTACAGCCTTCTACATGGCCGTCAGGCAGTGCCAGGCAATAGCCTCAGTACATGGTACAATCTTTATGACTTGTGAACAGAGGGATGCTGCTACAAGTCCTCCAGAGCAAGTTATGGCTGTCCCTGTGCCCTCAATTAGCAGGCAGAGCTCCACGCATCTTGCAGCTGGGCAAACACACAGCGATTCTATGTGCTTGGTGTGCAGGTCTGGTGACGAGATGTATTAGGTTGGAATGAGCTGGGATCTTTACCATCGCCCTAAACACAGGATCTAAAGCAAACTGCCCCTTTGTCCCTGCATTTGGAATAATTTAACATAATTCAAATTAATTGTGTGCAGCAGTTTAACACTGTATCCACCCCGTTACGCTGCTATCCATGGATTTGCTCTCATTCGGCCTTTCATTCCTAACTCTAATGCATCAGCATGGGTCAAACTCCACTGAGTAACTCTTTGTGGAGTCATTCCGGTATCTCAACACTTGGTCTGTAACTATTCTCAGCAGCAGCTCTAATATGACTGACAAGATGAATTATCTGTGCCTACAGGAGCAAGAATTGCACTTACACTTTTACTGTATTTCCTGGGCCAGAGCTGGTTCCTCCTCTAAGCTGCTGGCTATCACTTTGGCATTTGTGCCCTTCGTGACGCACCAATGGATGGCGCTGATAATAAATAAAGTGTGTTTTTGCATGGAGTCAGTCTGCAGACTAAAGATGAGACCCACAAAAGCACAAATTTATCAGCATGCCTGTAAGACTGGGTACTCCTTAAGGCCTGCGCCAAGGACCTATCTGCTCACATGTCAGAGCTACAGTCATGCAGCTGAGCAATCCATCCTATCGATAGCACAGCTGGATGTGGTCATGACTTCATCACTGCCTGCTCACAGCTAGGAGAATTCCCTCCCGTTTAAGAGCACTCAGAACTGAGCAGTCAGTGTCCCCGCTGTGCCCCCAAATTGTCCCCTTTGCAAGCTGATCTCTCAGAAAAGCATTTTATCATTTCATGGCAGAACCGTCCTTCCCCGTTCAACAAAGTCTGTCACATGGGTTTACGAAGAAAGAAGAACAAAATTCAAATTGCAAAAATATATACCCGTGGGGCTAATGAAAGTTGATTTTTTTCACATTGGAATTCGACTTTCACCTATGAAAATCCAAATTTAAGCCAGCTCACACTTAATGCTTTTGTTTTTGCTGGAGGTGTGTCTTTGTCTTGGTGTACATCCCCCTTCCATTATGTTCACATTTAAAGCTCCTTACACAGAATACAATTTACCTCCTCATGTAGCGTGAGATTGGAAGCCGGAGATTCTGTTTAGTAAATGACAGTTTAGGAGGTGTTCTGTTTTACATAAGCAATAGCCTCAAAGCAGCCAAACCAGAAGGGTGCAGAAACTTAATCGTTCCTAGGAAAAAGGAGCAGCCCTTTCTAATTACAATTCACTTGTTGCAAATACAACGTGGATTTTTAAAAGTATTAATAATTAACAGTTTTTCACTCACTTGCATTTCAGGTACATAACACATCTTCCACATTTTGCTTAAAACACAGCCCTTCCCATCTTAAGAGCACTGAACTGATTTTATTGCCAATTCTGCAAAGTGTTAACAGGAGTAAATCACCCCGCGCATTGCTGCTGTTGTTCCCTTGCCCTGAGCCAAATTCACTGCTAAGCACCTCTGACCACACAGCTCATATAAATGTTCATAATAGAAGGAGCTCTCACATCTGCTTATTCTCACACAATTAGAAAAAAACACCTTACAAAACTCTGTGCCATATATTTGGTATATACACACGTACATTTGGTTATAGCTTACTTTTTCATGCCATATGCTCAATATTCAGCAGCAAGTCGGATACGGAGATGCTAAAAAAGTGTGTAACATTTCAAAAAAAAATAGTAAAGAGGGTAACTAAAGCCACTTGATGGTGTCAATTTCCACAGTGTACTCCATTGTGGGAGAGCTTTTGAACTCTGGTATAGAGGGGCTTTATTAGAAACCAATTCTCCTCAGTGACCTCTGCAGGCCTAGTCCTACACGAGAGTGAGCTAGGTGCCAGAATGAAAGGGGGAAAGTCATTATGTAGAGGTGTATTTCTCAGGTACGAGCCAAACACAGGGAATTGCAGCAAGTATGATTGCTACACAGGAGCCTAAAATATTCCTGCAAGAGGTGAAAAATGTTTCTTATTTTTTCCATCTTCTGTATTAATTTCCCCTATTTTATACCTGTTACATCTGCCTTGTGCTTGTTCTTGCAACTCCAACAATATACTGTACCCTTTCTTTTTTAATCGTTTGCTCTTGATGTTCCCTATTTCTCCTTCCTATTTCTCATCCCATTTACAGACTTCCCCTGCGTCCTGTTTTATAAACTCTTTTCCTTAGTTTATCTCCTTCCCTTCCTTTTTCCCCCTGACTTAGTGCGGCACAAGTTCACACAAAAGCTCAGCAATATAACAGTGAACTTCAGAGAAAAAGGTGAAACAGCAAATGACTTTGTATTACTTTAGCTGGAATTAGGAAGCAGATGCACAGTTCTGGCTCAACAGATGTGCCGTCACTGACGTACCTGGGGAGCTGGGAGCTTCACCTCATTTTCGTTGCTGCACTTCTCAGTCTTTGCTGATAGACTGAGAAAGCAAAAGCAACCCGGCTGAAAATGAAAGGATTTCAACAAGTGTGAAACCCTACATGACAACAGCCAACATAAAGCCATCATTCTCTGCATTCACATCAGTTCTGATTCTTCACAGCATGCTGTTCGCTCAGCACAAAGCGATGCTTTCCTAAAACAATTCAGGTGCAGGGACAACTCTTCTACAGCCAGTCATGCTTCATTCCTACAAAAAATTATTGTATCAATCTAAGCTGGCATGTAAGTTAACGCTCACCCCTTGGAGCTTAAATTGACATCCTGACCCACAGATGTATTCGTTTCTTACTGCTTAGAACCACAGCCCCATGATCAGTACACTCATCCACATCCACACTACCCGGGAATCAATGGGTGCTACGCTGTGACGCATATGAACGAACCCAGTGCCTTGTCAATTAACCCAGCGTGCCATCCGCATGGAAGACTTAAATAAGGAGCATCATATTATGCTGTGTGGCTGATAAAGTGAAAATGCAAGCACTGACAAGGCTCACAATTTGGCCTGCTACCACAGCATCCAGCTCTCTGAATGGAAGTTATTTATGGGCCCACTGAATTATGGTTGTGTTCCAATATTGGCAAAGCTGCAATGTACAAAAAAATCTAACATCCATGGTATGCTGTACTTGGATATGGCTCCTGGGGATATCTTGAAAGGGTAATTTCTCCTTCAGGAGCATGTCTGTCAGTCCAACACTTACGGATGGATCCTTTTCATCTCGGACAAGAAGCTGCTACTGAGAAATGTACTGGCATAGCAGATGTGTTCACCAGCAGACAAATGCACAGTGGAAAGGGTGGAAAGGACACCTTTCACAGCGTTGGCTAAACAGGAGATCTGCTAATTAGAAGGAATTCTGACTTTCATAAAGTAAAATGAGATCTGGCATTTTTTTTCCGCTTGGAAAAACCAAATGAGCTGATGAGGATCATAAAACGCACTGTGTTCACAAATCAGCTGAATCTGGACACAGTAAAAAAAAACCTAAGCTCCTTCACAATTTACAACAGCACACAGCATAACTAGAAATCCCACATACAGTTGGCGTGAGGGCACAGAACAAATGTCCTCCCACTTGACTGCAACAGCACGGGATTCTCCAGCTCGAGTGACGTCAGGAGCAAACAGCTGATCTAGAAGGCCTGACTGAGAGGAAAAGAAATTCCTCATGCTGGAGGGCTGGAAACAAGTGAGATGAAGTATGTTGAAAGGGTTCCTGCTACGTTTAGCTCAAATTTAGGCTGTCAAGTAACGTGTTACCAACTTAACCATGATAGAAGTGTTCCCATTAAGAAATATTCTAGCGGAAACAACTTTGGTTAAAAGACAGATAAACCTCAGCAGTACCTGTGGAACAAAACTGGAACAGTGCTGCTGCATGAGCCAGATATGATGTGCGTTAGAAAAGAGAAACTGTCTACTCTCCTCCCATTGTTCAACTCAAAAGAAACTCAGCATAGAAATACGGGTCAAGAAGCTGAATTTGGGAACTCAATATCTACATAGGCATTATAAAACACATACTACCACTGCACCCAGTACTGTCTGAGGCTACTGCAGATATCAGTGCCCGAATCCAGTGCTGCTTCAGGCAATAGGAGCTGTTCTATGGACTTTGCTAGCATAGGCTACATGGCTCCACAAGGATTTTGTTTTCCTTCTCCATCCCTCTCTTCCACAAAATCATTTTTAGCTCATTATGTTTTAGTTTCACCCTTCTGTGTGCCTTATTTCAAACTCTTGACATTTCTCATATGAATGTACGACTTAGTAAGCCCTATTAAAGCATACAAAGACAACTTTCAAGTAACACCTGAACATTATCAAAATTCAAGAGCTCCCTAAATTTGATAATTTGGCTTGGTACAGTGGGTCAGCAAACCAAAATATTTTCTTTTACACTCCCTAGGTCCACAGGTGTCCAAGTATGGGGCCTCAGAGGAATCATTTATCTTCAGGAAACAGGCAGCCGAAAGACGAAACGGTACTTTCTCTGCGCTGCTTTAACAGCATGTGAGAGCTCAACTGAGATTTTTGCTTTTGGAAGTACTTTGGCTGATTTAGATAGGACAGGGCCTATCTTAAACTGAAGCTAAATGAACCTGCTTTTTGTTCAGCTCTTAAATGAACTTCACGGCACTTACACGTAGCTCACTGAAAGCACAGCCGTTTTTGTACACGGCAAGGGCGTATTTTACAGAATAGCAATTTACCTATTTTGCAACGTCCTTATTCCTGGGGTAGACGCAGCCTCAGAGAAACAAGGCTGCCATGGAAAATTGGAAGACTTGCAAGGATTGTGGGCTGCATCTATGGATAGTGTTGCTATGGCAGCAATGGAGTAAACCTACTCTTTCCTCTGGTTCTGCCATAAAACTTGGAGCCTGCAATGAGGTGGATGTTGCAGCCAGCCAAACAAGGGGGCACAAGGGAGTGGGGAACGGGAACAGGACGGCAGCGAGACTCAAGCGGTCAGCAGAAGGGTGCCCTGAGCCGCGATGGCAACAGTGCAGACCCTTGATAAAGGGGGGCCCCTCCTCTCAAACCACACGGCAATCGTCTTTTGAAAGGTGAGGAGCAAGTGTATGAGGATGTGCGTGGGTGGGGAATGTTAGCCTGGCCGTGACAAGGGGAGGAGTCAAAGCCAGAGTCAGGCAGATGTTCTCATGGTAGGAAACAGTACCGGAAAAATTGCCTAATAGGTATGGGAAGATACAACGGGCTATCTGTCGATGGTGGAGAGCTAAGGTATGACAAACTCAACCTGTGCAAACAATCGTCTCTTTCACTTGTAGGTGCTGCACGGAAATGTCTGAGGAGAGGCTGAGGACCTCTCCCACAGCAAACTGGGAAAAGCTACTGCAAGCTATGAACAGAAAACGGCATCTCTCCTAGTACAACAGCCTTCTCTCTCCGCCTTCTGCTGAGATACTAACCTGCAAAAATCGTAAATGACTTATTTTTAAACAACTGTAATCATTTGGACAGAACCACGCACTCAGCTACCAGAACTACACTCCCTCAAAGCAATGAAAGAAGAGGAACACACCTTGATTTTACAGAGAAAAACGCTGTGACTCTGTATGTGCTACAGCTGTAAGTGCAGTAAGTTATAAGTAATAACGCTTATTTGTCTCACCTGAAAAGATACTAGAGACAACCACAGAGACAAACAAGGACTTGTGTGAGCTGCACAAGTCTATTTATCCCTGTCTCATGTTAAGTATTGCTAGGTTATAAAGAACCAGGGACACAACTATCTAGAGAGCTAAAATAAAACAGTACCATTGATGTTTGTAGTAATATATTTGTGTTCTCTTTCTTTTCCTTTTGATTCTGGAGCTGCTACAGCACTCATCGTAGGTTTTTGCTGCAACTAAGAGGACCAGAAACACTTTTTTCCTCTCAAATGAAAAACAAAATTCTTACTTCACTTGTGGAACTGGACTGTTACAGAATTTCTACCAGATAAAATCAGCATCACAATAAAATCTTGAGAACTGACAATACTGCATTACGAAAAGTACAGCTATGAAATGAATAAAAATTGCACAGTGGCCTAAATCACAGCTACACCTTGTTCTAGAAGAGCCACATGCTCAATGTCAAAAATGGGCAGAACTCCAAATGAGATGTGTACTTGTCAATTAGTGGATGAAATTTAATATTTAAGGGGAGATACATATTGCAGAGAATATGGCTCAATGAAACATCTCTCATCTTTCATTGAAATCCCAGGAAAGGTAACTGCGATATTGGTGACCACCAGATGGACAGCTTCTGGCCGGCTCTCGCGAAATCATGCAAGCAAAACATACGCAGGCCCATGGCTCTGTCGAACTAATCAGCCAGCCTGTGCAGGATCCAAGCCTCAGCAGGCTCAGGCGAGCTTCATGGTGGGTCGAAGGCCTGCCTGCTTTTTCAGAGAGGAGCTCAAGGCCTGACAGTACAGCACTGAATCACGGTCGGTGGCAACCTGCACAGCAGTGGTTTCCTGGACACCTGAAGGGAGGACGAGGGGTACCTGGGCACCCCGCTGAGCAGCCCCACTGCTCTGGGGGCAGTGGGACCCTTGGTGCAGCACAAACATCGACTGTCCGCATCCAGGTGGCCCTGCTTCTGCCTCAGGGGAGGGTCGGGCTGGGGGTTAGGAAAAGGTTCTGCACCAGGGGGTGGTGGGCATGGAGCGGGCTCCCCAGGGCAGTGGGCACGGCCCCAGGCTGCCCGAGCTCAAGAGCCTTTGTACACTGCTCTCAAACACAGGGTTTGGATTTGGGGTGGTCCTGTGTCCGGCCAGGAGCTGGACTCTGTGGTCCTTGTGGGTCCTTTCCAACAGGATCCTGAATTAGCTCTGAACCTCTAAAGCGCCTCCAACAGGTGGAGACAGGTGAGGTGGACAGGCACGGGAGCCTGACCAAGGCCTGCCTGCTGGTGGCGGCCA
>VXAV01002866.1:165156-187536 GCA_013399715.1 Alectura lathami | reverse complement strand
GGTCCATCTGTGACACAGCTTGGGATATCTTCTGCCTTTATGGATGGAACTACATTTTGGTGGAAGGAAAGTCCTTCCATTCTTTTGAAGAATTTTGCTTCCCAAGAAATGACCTATCTGTCATTGAAGCCAGAAGTAATGGTAGCACAAAGGAGGAAAAGCAGATTTCTGGAAGATCTTGCAAACCAGTTAACTTGCTGAATTCCTTGGTTGATAGGTATTGTCTTTTTAAAAGAGTTGGACTCTGATTTAGGTACTGAATTAAATAAGGATTTTTTCAAGTGAGTTCAGTATATTGAGCTTTATTGGAAACCTGTCTCTCATTTTGGTGTCTAAGATTTGAGCTCTTTTAAGAATTTGTCTCATGAGTAACCTAAAGGCCACTGAGACTTGGATTCTTATGTCCTTTCATGACTTTCAAGAATTTTGCTATGAAAATTCTCCTTCAGATATGCCTTCTTCCCTGCTAAGGAGTGAAATTCTTCCTCCTAAAATCAGTAGCATACAAACACATGATAGAGGTTATAGATGAAGATATTTTGCCTGTGAAGGAGAAAGGCAGCTTACAGGTGTGATGATGTAAGCAAGCCAAGACTATTCCCTGAGGTCTTTAAAAAGTTAACTCATGTGCACCCTTGTTTAGCACCAGTTGATATGGGAGGGAGTAAAACGGCCTCGTTTCTGTTTCCTTTGAGATGAGCAGCCTCTTTGGTGGTGCTGGAGCTTTCTTACTTAGTATGAGGACCTGGCAGGTAGCAACAGAACAGGGAGAGACTTGAAGAGGCTTCAAAGATGTTAGCTCAGGTGCAGAGTAGTCTGGCTGTGCCAATGCAGAGCTCAGTGGCACTAGCTAATTTATTTGCCAGCTCCTGTCTTGATATCACTCTAAAACATACTCATCGCCCCTAGAGATCCTTGTTTCTTGCTTCCCTTCTGTGGAGAATCGGAATTTGGCCGCTTCTGTGCAATATGGTTCTTTTTTATGGTTCCTATATCATATTTCGGCAACTAAATAATTAGCCTGCTTTGGAAAATGCTGAGTCTACAACAGCTCCCACTGAAGTGAAGAGAACTACAGACTACTCAGCAATCTGGACAACAAGACCTTTTGCTTATTAAATATGGAGCTGGGAACAGAATTTTTGCTGTTCATTTTTTGAAATTTGAGGCTGCATAATTGGGCTCTACACATAGGAAGTTACTAAAGAGTAGTAAGTGACTAGTAACCATTTCTGTAAATGACTGCTCAGTTGCCACAGTGTCCAGGAAGGTTGTTTTCTTTCGTTTTTAAAAATGCTTAAAATGGTCTATAATGCACCCATTCATGTACTTTTAATGTACCTTTGACCTCTGTAACATTAAAGTATTGTTTCTTTGTCAATTTTGTATCTCCAGAACATCATGCGTGGCCGTGATATATTTGTAGAACGGATTCTTTGGCTTAAATGGCTGCTGACTGAAGTCAGCTGGGGATGACTTCAGTCCAGCACAAGAATCAGTTTGGGGACGCAAATAAAGGGGCACTGTAGTCTTGTGGACAGCTTAACCAGCTGGAGAACGGAAGCAGGTTCTTTGAATAGCCTTCCTTTGTCCACCATCATGAAATCAAAAAGCAAATCTTTTGAAGAACACAAGGCAATAATTCCCATGGGGCTTTCCTAGGCTCATCCATCATGGAGAAAATCCAATTTTCCTTCTTTCTCTATTGTACTCCAAGAAGCCCTGTGACCAGTTAGGTCATTTTAGCCTTAAATGTTTACTTCCCTAAGAAATTTTAGATTAGTAGATTCTGTTCAAAATCTAGACCTTAATCTTCAGTCATATCCTGATAATAATGATCCATACTTTTTGTTAAATGCTTAATGTTTTTTTGAGTGAAAAGTATTTATTTATGATGTTAGTCTTCAATAATAATAATTAGAATTGCCATTGCAGCAGATTGTTTTAAAGGTCTGGGAGACCTGTGGCTTCCCACCAGAAAGTGGATTTGAGACTGTTTTACTGTGTCAAAGCCCACTTCTGTGGATATTTATGCGGTAACTAAATGTCAGGCCTACTATTTCAGATGGGCAATATCCCTGTTATACTGGACTACGAAAATGTTCATTCATTAATTTATTCTTTCCTGACTCCTTCTGGAATGTCCTACAAAGACATTTTGCCAAACTTGTTTACATAAATTCCCCATTGTGCTTTGCATTTTTATTAAATAAAGGTGGTGTTTGAAATAGCTTGTAAATTGACAGGATACAAATTGGTTGGAAAGCAAACGTTAAAGAGCTGGTGATGTCTCTTGGTGCGCTTTGAAAAGCATTCTATTTAAAACCAATCGTGCAGATGTATCATTTATTTTTCTGCTTTCCCTCTTCATTCATTTATTATAGCTAGGGAAATTTGTGTGAAAATTGGATATGTGTTTTTTTCAATGTTTACCTACTTCAGCTATTTATTTTATTTCTGCATGTATAATGCTTGTCTTGTGACATCACTCCTCACTGCTGTGCAGACAACAGTGATGTCACAGAAGTTTTAGTTTGAAAGACTAAATGCTTTTTGAGTCTGGGCATGAAAAGAAAGCCTTTCTTTCTTTTGGGCCACCAACTGTAGCTAGTTAGTATCCGTAATTCTTGTGTGGAGACATTGAGGGCCTAAATCCAACGCCTGGTGGTCAGTGCCTTTGTGCACATATATGTAGTACTGCACTAAAGTACTGCCACACTGTAGAAAATGTCGCTGCAGATAACCAAGTGTTCCTGCTCACAGGAGACCATGTTTCCTTGTCATCCTTAGTCAGGATGTAGATTTATTTGAAGATGAGGACTCCATTGATGTTTGCCTTGTCTTTTCTATACCATATGATTTCTGTGTCTAAATAGTCACCACTGCCTCTAGCAATTCAAATCCAAAACACTTCAGGAAAATGAAACTCCCCTAGTCCAGTTTGGGGAGGGTGGGAAATGGTGGCTCTAGGTAAAGGAATGAGCAGTATCTATACTAACTATACAGGAAAAAAGCCAAACATCCTGCTTTGGTATATAGGTTTACGTGAATGGGAAATGACAGAAACAGGACAACACAAGATGAAAAGATCTACCTAAAGACTGCATGTTTTCCAAAATGTTCCTGGAATTTTCAAGTACTCCTTAAACACCCCTGATCATTTCCAGTACAAGATGGACCACAAGACAGACAGCCTTCAGGAAACCCTCTTCCTTTAACACAATCAGAAACTGGATGTCCTAAGTCCAGACCTTGCTGAGGAAAAGGTGTAAAGATGGTGAGTTCTTCCTTCACCTTTTGTCCTTTATGCGCCGAATCATTTCCCACACCTCCACAACCTCCGACTGAAAGCCACCTCTCGGTCGAGTGGCAGTCTCTCACCTCCAGCAAGGAAGGCGGCAGAAGTACAGCTCCTCTCGCAGCCCGCCCTGGTCACACACTGCCCTGCACCCCGCAGGGCCATACTGCGAGGTGACTTGGGCAGCTCTGCTCTTCTCGTGTGACACGGACTGCCATTTCTGTCAGTCTGTGACACACACACAGCAGCTGCCAGTGGCCTGGGGCCCTGTGATCCTCTGTCTTTTTCTGAGCTGGCTTCTCCCACACACCAGCTTGCTACATTGCTGGCTTTTAACTGCAATAGGCTCTGACCTCTTTCAGTGCATCCTAAAAGACTGTTGCGTACCTTCAAGGGCAAGCATCCATTCACCCTTTTTGCTGGTATCTTTACACCCTTTCAAACCACCTCTTCAAAACCTATTTCGTAGCAGTGGCTTGGGTTTTTCTTTCTTTTTTTTGGAGATGCTGGTTGTCTTTGATAGAAGGATTTTTTTATTATTATTCTTTTACTATGAAGGAAGTAAAAATGTACTTGTCCATTTTAAGTACATTTGAATAATTGCTAAAAGTAAAATGAAAAAATCAGGGCTCTGCTCTGCAAAGTAGTTTCCAATCCCCCAAAGAGCACCATGGCTCTTTCTGACTCCACACAGGCAGACAGGCCTAATTCAGCTGTCTGTTGCATGGTATGTTTAAGTGGTTTTGTAAAACAGTGTTCCCTAGATGTTGACAGTTTAATGGATTTCATTAGTGCCTGCCTACTGGCTGAGGGCTCAAACCTGCCCCCACCAGGGTTAGCTCAGCTGAGCGCAGAAGTGGAGGACCACCCTCATCTCCATCACAGCTGCTCCAGGAGCTGCATCTGCAGCCCAAGGACAAGAGCAGGCCGCACCCACAGCCTGGTGTGGGCAGTGACTGGAGGATGCTTGTGGTCATATGTCCGCTCACCTTTCCTTTCTTCTCATTAGGCAGAAATAGCCCCAGGGCTCCACTGCACACCCAGAGATGCGTGGGCCTTCTGAGGGGCTTCTTCCACATCACTTTTGTTTCTTAAACAAAACACAGAAAATATTGTTCTAAGAAGCCATGAAGGTAACTGAGAGCCTGGTTTAGACATCTTATTGCATGTTTGACTGTTCCAAAACAAAAGTGAAAAAGACACTCCAAAATTAGTAGAAGTAACTTAATATTTTTCTGGCAAACTGAAAATCTAGAGAGTGATAATGAACTATAAGGATTGTTGAAGGCAAGTGCTATAGCTAAAACTGAATTCTAGCATTTACTATGTGATGTCTAACATTTTCCTCAATTTTCTTTTTTCTGGGCAGTTGACTCAGAATCCCCATATTTAGTCCTAGACCAAAAAATGCTTTCTCCATTACCATTCCTAAGAAGTACTATGTGAGATACCCCACACTTGGGCATTATGAGCATCAGGATTGCAGCTTGCCTCTCTCAGGTTCCCAGGTCCTGTCCTGTGCGATGGTCCTTACATTCCTCAGAAGACTTAGGCCGCATTCTTACATCTTGTGATGGCTGAGCTCTTGGGTGGGGGAGGTTCCTTGCACATAGGGGAGGTGCAGCCTCTGTCAATGCCCTGCTTTGTCTATGGGTTTAATCTTTCCTGCAGTCTTCCGGGGTCCTTTGCTGGTGAAGATGAGTAATCCAAGCAGTGTTCATTCATTCCTTAGCTGAGCTGACTACGGAGGTTTTTAGGACCTACTTTACTACTACCACATCATGTGCACTTTTTTTGCTCTTTGAGCAACTTTTTCAGGCATAGTTTTCTTTGGAAGCGAGAAAAGAGCAGTGAGACATATAAGCAGGTCTTTCATACTCCAGTAGAGGTCAGATACCTACCTGCTGTAAAGGAGCTAATTCATTACAGCAAGATAGATTATAACAGCTTACTTGGAGCCCTTATTATATAAATCACTTAAATGTGTATTTACATAACATTCCTATTAATTACCACAAAGACTGTAATGACTGTGAGCTGTTCCAGTTTATCTTGTAAATATGTATTTAAGCAGTTCTGTAACAGGTAATATTTAATCAATAGACCATAACAGATCATTAATCATGCCAAACCTTTGTGTAAAAAGTGAGTTTGTACTGGTGGAGTGTAATGGATCATTGGAGTACCATTTAACATATTACAGTACTTATATGAAAGTTTACAATGCCACTCATGTTCCATGTTAAAATTCCTGGTGTGACGTCCTGTGTGGTAGGTCTGTGTAGTGACACGTAAGCTTGAGGTAAAGAAGCCACGAAGTTATTCAGCAATACTTCTTTTGGACATCTGCAAGGAACTGAAAAGACAAGCTCCAAGGGGTGTACCTGCCTTCTTTTTTATTGGCTGACAAGGTGCTTTGAAAAAATATTTATGTAATGATGTGTATATACACTTATGCAGTATAGCTGTATCTGAGCAGCACAATAGTGCTTTACAGTATCAGTCATGGCAACAGCTCTGAAAGGCAGAGAGGTATCACTATCATCTTTATAAGTGGGGAAAAAAATGAGATAGACCATGCACAGGGCATATGTGTGCAACAGAAGTATCAAGATCTCTCCCACCGTACACTATTGCTGTTAAGCAGAAGATTGTTCTTAATTTACTTAAGTGTAGGCAGTTAATAATGCTGCTTTTATGGAGACCTAAGGTATTATCTCAAGGGAAGCATGTGTATATTCAGGAGTCAGCGTTTAAGTGGTAGTATTTTGGTGCTCTTCACTATTTTTTTTCAAAACACATGTGCAGACACAGAAGCCATGAGCAGGCACTTACTTTTTTACATACTTGATGTACAAGGCAAATAGACAACAGAAAGTAAAACCCCAAAGAGCTCTGAAGAGCTCCAAAAAAAGTCCTAAGAGTTTTGCTTCTTTCACAGAGTACAGAGGACTAGGCATGTCATGAAAAAGCAGGGAACCTGAGAAGGAAATCCTTCTTACTCTACCTGTGCCAGCAGCCCAACTGATTTTAAACAGACTGCTCCTGAGAGGGAGATGAGCAGGATGTTTCTGCAGAACTGAATTATCAAACATTGTAGATGCACCACTGAAAATCCACATGATGTACTGTGTGCATACTTGCCAAACTGTCCTGAGAAGCTGGCCTCAGGCTATAGCTGAAGTCATAGCTAACAGGATGGAGTCGAATCTTGCTCACATGAGTGGGTCTGCTGGCATCAGGCAGGACTACTGCATGGTTAAGGTAAGCAGGGTTGGTTCCCAGACCAGGAATGTAATTCTAGAAACTGTCCTACATCATAAGTGTGCCTTGTGTTTGTGGCAAACAGCGGTGCCTGCTCATAGAGGATTCGTGGCTGAAAGTCTTAGACCAGGAACGTAATGTATTGGCAGAGATTTATAGGAAGTCTGTACATCACTGGCCCTGGCCAGCTCCACTGATCTTGTGCTTTCATACACACTAAATTCACTTAATTTTTTTGAAAAGCTTTTACTAATGGTTCCTTTGGAGCTTTTGCAGTCTGTTGTCTAATGCAGGCTTTGATTTAGTTTTAAAAAACATCTCTGCAATAACAGTTCTCCTGTGTAATAACTAATCAATATATGCTAATCATTTGCCAAAAATATTTCTTGCAGGGAAATGGTTGTGAAGTTAGGCAACTGCCAAAAAAAAAAAAAAAAAAAAAAAAAAAGGAGAGTAAAAAAGGTTCTTTAATTCCTTAGCCAGTAGGTGTTTGTAAATGTAAAAGATATTAACTATTTTTGTGTTTTTGCCAATTAGTATAGAAATTTTATGAGCTGGCATGAATATTCAACTCAAATGATTTTTTTACAGCTAAGTTATAAACCTCTAGAAAACATGGGAGGTTAACTCAACCCTGAATATAGTGGTGAAGCTGAGCGCTGCTGTAATAAAGTGATCTATTAAAAGGTTATCTTTCATATAAGATTGCTTTCCCTAAGCACCTAAGCATATTAACAGCATCTGAAATGCATTCGTAATTATGCACACCCCAGAAAATATTTAAAATTGCCTTCTTTGTCCACATTTATAAAAACATCTCAGTCACTTTGTGTTCTTATTTTACCTACGTACCTTAAAGCTTGTAAAAGCAAAATGGAAGAAGCAATCACCCATCAGAGAATTGCTCATAGGTGAACTTTGGCTGTCTCTAGTGGCATTAATTTTGCTCTCTGTGAACTGCTCTTGACACTCTTGTAAGGTCTGGAGAATTTTTCCCATCTCTGACTGGCCTACATGACTATTTGCTACTGATTTGCACTTTGAAGATGATGCACTGTGAAAAAAAAAAAAAAAAATCATTCATTTAGTCTCTGAAGAACAGCTTTATGGCGAAACCCTACAACGTTTTGGAAAAGACTGCTCTTTGCCCATTCAGCTTCTGCCGATGAAATTTAGCAGCGTGCATGCATGACTGAAAATTCCAGGACTGGGAACTCAGCAAAGTGGGAAGCATGCTGTTTTAACCACATCTTAATGTTTGAACTCTAGCCTCCTTTTATCTGCTTGCCTACCACACTAATGAACCTAAATGCCCTGCAACACTGTTGCTATCATCTTTCTGTATGCTGCAGAAATATACTGTGGATAACACTGTAGGAAATGTCTATAACTTACCTCTGGCATGGTGTATAGTTTCTGGACCAGGCACCAAGGTCAGCAAAACACAGTTTCTGAAAATGCAGTCCCATACAGCCAAAGCAGAAAGGCTTGAACAATACTAAAATTTTTAGACAAAGTTAGTAATGCTACTTTTAAAGTTGGTTTGCCTCTTTACCTTGTTAGAGATCTCATTTTCTACCCTACTCAGACAAAAGAACCTTTAATTTTAAGCCCAAGTAGAAATTCCATTTGCAAATTTTCAGCTGACTCCATTTAGAAACTAGGTTTAGGAAGGAACATTTTTATCTCTCTCCAGTCTTCTGGGGCTACTGGTTATTTGGTGGAGAGCATTTGAGCTAATGGAGCTCACTTGAGTTCCCCTTAGGAATTAGATTCTTTCCTGAGTAAGGACTGTGGGATCAGTTATCAGCTGTTCTGCTGAGTAAACTGAATACCCATGGAGCTTTATAGCTTTTTCTTTGTGAAACCCATGGCTTTTAGAAAGGTCTGTGGTGGTGCCGGTGATTTTTATTGTGATAATGCTCCTAAATGCCTAGGCACAGCTGAGTGATACTAATATACACCACGTGCTGTCTACAGAACGGTGTGGCAGAAGTGCAGAGTCCCTACCCTGAGCACTTCACGTGCCTGGGTTTTCCTGATGCGTCTTTGCGGAGTCCTACTTGCTGATTTCTATTTCTAAAATGATCTTGTTTCCAAATGTTAATTTTCACAATGAAGCATTGGTTTAAAATGTATGAGCTTTTAGGGCATTTTACCATATTTAAGAGGACTTCTCAGCATCTCCTCTGGTGATTTTATTAAATGACAGTATTTGTTTCCTACTCTGGGAAGGGAGGAAGCTGTGTGGTTTGGTTCTAGCGATAGCAAACTTATGAAAAACTTATGAGGAACTTAATGGAAAAATCCTGCAGAATTAAAAGCAACCTACCCTCCCCACCACCCAGCTGTGTGGGATGATTCAAAGCCAGATGAGAAGAGACTAGCATAATTTTACACCACTCTCTTTTAGGAACAATTTCTTAAAAGTTGAATATTGTCTTTACTGTGAAACCTCTATCAGTGTTGAATCAAAGAAACCCATTATAATATTTTTGGATTTAACCCCTCCTGGATCAATTGGAGGTAAATGTGATGGGAAGGTAGAAGGAAGTGGGAAATGTGTTGCAATGCTGTATTCCGCTGTTAGATCACACACAAGAAGGACCATCTCGCCCAAAGCTTTTCTAGGGTGGAGAATGTAGCTCCTGAACCCTCTCAGCTCCTGCAGGTTAGGTCTAAGAAATGCCTTTCTAATGTTAAGGGAGGGCAGAGGATGCAGTGGATTCACAGTCATTAGAAGCATTTAGGTCAAGACTTGCTCTGTGCCAGCCACAGCTAATTAGGCAGCAGTGGATGCAAGCTGAAATCTGTGGCCTATGCTGTATGGCAGGTGAGGTTGGGTAAGATGGTTGCAGGGGTCCTTTTTGGCTTTAATGATATAGAAAATCCTGCAAGGCATTTTCATAGGGTACTGTCAGTACATGTACTTTCATTTCTTAGGGCACTGTATAAATTGTATAAAATCCTATGCTGACAAAAATGGTGAAAGTATTAGGCCCACGTTCTACTGTTCTAATACAATGAAGGAATTAATTTAAAAAATAACTCTGGTAAGTAAGCTGAAATAGGACTAGAAAGTGCCTGCTCTTTCAGACAGTGCAGGAAAGTCACTAATTGCTCTAAACTAACCTCACTGAAGTGCAGAGCAAGAGAGCAGATAACATAGAAATGTATTAGTTGCCTTTGTTGCAATATAAAAGACTGTGGCAAGGGATTAGGTTTTTCTGTTCAGCAAAGGAATGGACTTAGTTTCTCTCCCACTCCACATCTCCCTTTTTGCTGTAGTTCAAGAATCTCAGGATACTCAAAACAGTTTGGCAGCATCAGCAGCACAGTTTGACAACACCCAGAGTGGCACAGCACTGCCCCACGGAGCAGTTTCCTGACAGCCTTTGAAGATTGCAGCATATGAGCGGGCTGTATGCTGAGAACATTTTTATGGGAACATGCAGGCAAACAAACACAGACGGCTGCAGTTGCCTTCCCCCTCCCCTTCCCAGGTGGGTAACTTAGGCTTGTATTAACTCACGTAATTATTGGGGATAATGCTGTATTATCAGGTCAGGCAAGTTTTCGTCACAAAGGATCACCAGGTAGGCAGCACGTGGTGATGGATGAGTTTTGTGTTGCTTCATGTTATTTGGGACTGGCGCCAATCCAGTCACTGCCTGGCTGCTGTACCAGGTACTCAGGCACACCCAGGCTATCTCAGGCAGTGCTTGCCTGGGCCAGTCTTCTGTGAAAACAACTGGGACCCGTGCCATACTGAGCGTGTTCCTGTGAAACGGCAGATAAAAGCGGCTGGAAAAGTTCAGCTGTGCTTTGAGGACATGGTGCTACTTCTGGCGCTTAGTGAAGAAACTAAAAAAAAAAAATTGAATGCCACAAAGAAGCTTGAAGACTGAAGTGGTGAGCATGAAAAGCAGCGGTCGCAGCGCAGCAGTTGGCTTTCAGCTGAGGCAGGGGAGGAATGTGGGACGGTTCCCACAACATCTTGCAGCCTTGGGAATCCCTTCCGTTCCAGCCCCACGTGCTTTGTGCTGCCTCCGAGGGCACAGTCGGATGTTTGCTTGAGAAACAGCTGCGGTGGTTTAGCAAGTTACTGCTTGATCAGCTATTTAGTACTGCTCCCCTCTGCCGGGGTGCAGTAACTGAATACGTGGGCTCTCCCTGGCTGTTGCAGTGTGAAGGGAAGCAGGCTTGCTTCAGTTGCGAGCAGGTAGGGAGGGCTGCCACATCTGAGCTGTGGGGGCAGTGAGAGATGGTTACGGGGCAGCCACTCTTTAAGCAGAGGCAGCTGTCTCCCAAGCGAACGTCTGACTGTGCCATAAAAGACACTCGACACCATTAAACATTGGGCTGTCAGCAATAATTACAGAATGTGTTTGCACTGTTTAAAAAAGCAAAAACTACAGAGGGGAAGAGAAGTGACATGAAAATTCAAATGTGAAGAAACTAAATAACTACACTTGGAAAAATAAAGTGTTGTTCATGCAACTAGAGAGTGTTGTTCCAAAAAAAAATGCAATTTAGGAGCAAATTTTGCCAGTAAGCCTTTCATGTAGGAAGTGGGAGTGATGAACAGAAAAACCGCTTGGCCCTTTTGCTGTTTGCCCTTTTCTTTCTCTTTCTGGGTGTTGGAAGATAAGCAATCAACACTGCAGTTTTGTAATTCTAATAGCTTAATGTAAACAAAGTATGTCATGCATGTATAAACTCACCTGTTTACCTCAGTGTACATGAGATCTTGCAAGACACATCTTCACTGTGGACGCTAAACAGTTTGAAGTCCATCACTGTATCTTGTAATCAATCGGGGAACACCTTCAGTAGAAGAGTCACACTTTAGACAATGTGTGGCTTTTCACCTATGGTCGTAACAAATGTTGTGATGTCCCTAAGGGCTCCTAGTCACAGAAATCAATGGAAAACTGTGGGTTCTCAACTGCGTTATGCTAAGTGTTTGCTTTCATTGCAAAAGCTGCTTTGAGTTTCTTCATCCTGGCCATTTTCCCTTGTCTGTGTGACTCTTCACATGGATGGGAAGTCATAAATGTAAAACCATAGGCACTTGCAGTGGACACAGGAGGAGGTGGAGTGCGGCAAATGTATTTGAGTTATTAGATTAGATAGATAAAACTGCTTCTGGCTCTCCCAAGAGAGCTTCCTTCTGATGCTCTACAGCATTCTAGTTCAGATAATAGTAAAAAAAAAATAATAATTCCAAAGATGTGTGTAAAGTGTTACGGCTATTCATACCCTTCAGTTTACTGGTTTGTGTAGAGGCACTTTAGAAACACTTTTTAGGCTTGCATTCTCTCAGCCCTTTGTGGAGCCATCTGGAGTTCTCACCGCGTATGTGACTGCCTGTGACTGAGCTCCTTGCCCAGGACCCTGGTGGTGGTACCTCTGTCCTGGACTGGTATATTCCATTCACATTCACGTAAGCTTCAAGAAGGCAATAGGTACTCACGGCAACAGGGACTCACTTTGGCCACACTGCCCCAGGTACCAGCACTCAGGTACTCACTCTCTCTGTATCATTCATACCTGGCACAGGGCACTCATGCAAGACTGACGGTGCAAGCTGTTACATAGTCTTATGCCATTAAACCCTACGTGTGCACACACCTATGCCTGCTAGTGCCCTGCAGCCTTCTATCATCTCTTGCAAACAGTTCTTAGAATCTTGCAGAAGGGTCTGTATCTTCCCCTGCGCACAGAAGCACAGATTTGTTCCCCTCTCCTTGCTGCTGTTTGGAGCAGGATGTCCTGACTGGGAAATTCAACTGGAGTCTTCATGCAAATTACGTAGAAAGTAGTAAATCAGTTCATTAACCCACTTACAAAATCTATGCATCATGCAGGGAGCTGAACAAAACTTGTCAGCTCTGCCTATATCCCCTTTGCATCTGAGGGACTAATGACTGAACAAATTCAGAGCGCTTTCACTCTGCCTTTGGCAGTATGCAGTAGCCACAGACCCTCACCCGGATTCGCAGAGCAAGCTTTGCTTTCTAAGTCAGCATTTGGGGATTTTTGTGCATAGGTTGCCCAGCTGCAGGAGCCTTTTTCTTCAGTGGAACTGGAGGTTCACATAGAAATAAGTTGATCTTCCCCAGTCCCCTGTGGTACAGATCCCCGAGCACAGGGTTACTTAGGGTCAGCCTTCCTGGTAGCTGCAGTCATGACAGAGTGGTAAATCCATTAATAATTCTCAAATATTTTGTCTACTTTCCTCTGTATTCATCATTGGAATAAAAAAAATACATCACGGGAGAACGCATGTTTCATAAATGCCATCATCGTTTTCTGATGAGAAAGGCTGGTCGAAACGCAGAGCTGGAAAAGCACGACCCCCATTTTGTGCTTGGTAGGCTCCTCTTGACATTATGCACTGACGTGAAAGGATATGGCTTTCCTGCTGACTTCAGCGAGAGGTAGGGCTGTTTAAACAGCTTTCCCCGGCTTTGCTGTAGCCATATGTGTTTCCACGTGAGGCGGGGTTAAAAGACTCGGCGTCCTTCCTGATCCTGCGCTTCGCCACGGTGTTTGAAAGCAGTGGTGGTGGGCAGCAAGGGGAAAAGGAAGGCATTAGCGCGCAGGGAGAAGCTCAAACCCAAAGAGCAGCCCGTGCTGCATGTTCCCACTTCTCGGCAACTGTGAGTCACACGCGTAAAACACATTTGCGCTCCGGTTGTGCGACTTGTCCCTAGAATGCTTCAAACTTTTTATAGCTGCTCCCACTTGCTGCAGTGTCACCTGCTGGTGAGATCAAAGCACTCAATAGCACGCTCCCCCGCTCTAAGCTAAACAAAGTCACCGAAGCCCTTGAAAACTCCTACAGATGTTTCCTCTCTGAAGACAAAAGGATATTTTTCTCCCCTCCCTTCCTCCTTCACACCAAAGAACAAATCCTATGCCTCACTGAGTTTGTACCACCTCAGATTAATTGGCACTAATGCAAATGTTCGTGGCTGTGTGGGGGATGTTGCTGAGAGCATAATGGTTGTCGTATTTGCTTGCATGTGGTTACTCCACTTCAGCTGTGTAATTCATTGCTTTATAAAGTGCTTTACAATGCACTACAGTACAGGAAACTAATCATATGCTGTAGCAGACAATGCAGCAGAGATTCTGAGAGTTACTGCAGGTCTCCTAAGGCCCATGCCCTGAAGTCCCCACTCCTTTTTCATCAAAAATCCCCCTTAAGTGAGTGCCTATTTTGCCACCTGGAACAAAGTGTTAGAACCGCCAGAATGTCTGGAGCTTTTCTGCGGGCTCTCTGTGGGATTCCCTTTCATTCCTTTTCGGTCTAATTCCTGTTCCCTTCACTTCCACCCTGGTTTTCTCTCCCTCTTTTTAGGCATCTTATTGGCAAAGTATTCTAAGCATAGCAGTATGAAGGATGTACAAGAGTTTCCATTCTAAGGGGGTTATTTTGAGTCGCTTATGTTTCTGGCTGCAATTTTGAGCATTTGATATCAAGCCCAGAGCAATTTTTTAATTGGAAAGAGTAAACTGAGATAGGTGCAAGAATAAAGATTTCTTTAAAAATGACACTTCCACTTGTAGTTCTCATAGATTAGTGGATGCGAAGATGGACTTGCGCTTGAGGTATCTCTTTGCTGTTCTGGTGAATTTGATTGATTGTTACTAGATAGTGATCACAGGGTGTTTTCTACATATGGAAACTCTGTTCTCTATGTACCTAGGTATGCTGGTACCGTGCTGTCATTAGTAGTTCAGGAAATCTCTTTCTTTGCCCAGTAAGATAATGGGGAAAAAAGATGAGCTCCTGCACTAGGCAGTTGTGTTAGAAAAGTCAGTGTGAAAGGAAGCAGCAAATCTGTCCAACTGATTGCACAAGTTTTTGTGTTGGTCTGGTGTGCTGGCCTAGCAGAAGCTGATCAGTGTGGAAGTTCATCATTTAATTTGATTTCTAAAAAAGCAAGAAATTCTATTAAAAACCCTGCATGCCAAATTGCAAACACTGAAAAGCTAAGAAAATGACAAATTTGAGCTTGCCTACCCAGCCTTAATTCTGTTTTCTGGCTTGTATAGTTATGATAAAGTTTAATTAGATTGTTGCATAATATTTTGGGGAGGTGTTGGAGCTGGGCTCCCGCCTCATTCATTTTGTATGCTAACGCAGCGCAAGGCAGCTTTTTATGAAACGGCGTCTGAGGGCCGGAGTACCTCTCTGACTGCAGGGGCTGTGTGCTGTGTCATAAATAAGATTGGTGTTCACAGCAGGCGGGAGCTGCACGGCACACTGCAAACATAGGATGATAATGAAGAGCTCAGACAGGGATGGGGTAACCCTGCAAGCCACCAACTGCTCTTCCAGTCCTTCCAGTCCATGGCTGAGGAACACCCATCCTGACTGCCTCTCTAGTGCACAGACATCCCCATGCTCTGATATCCTGGGAACCACTCAGCAGAAAATGTCAGGATGTTGTGTCCCAATTCTGAGACCAATCCTGGGGGACATGCTGACCCTTTTAAGTACCCTGTGGTAAATTACTGCTGTGGGAATGACAACTGCTGCATGTCTCACTGAGTCCTTCACTTTGATAATTGTGATCTTGCTGTGTGGTTCTCCGTAGTTTGAGGAGTTTTTTTCATAGATAAACACGTTAAGCACGCCTTCTTTTTTCATTCTCAGGCAGTGGTAAACATGAAATTCAGTTTCATGCAATAGAACTAATTTGTGTTCAGGAAGTCATTATAGTTCCCATGACAGTTTGATGGCCATTTATTTGAGGGGTCTTTCCCATTCACAGATAAGGCTGGCAATTGCACCTCAGATAAAGATTGTGTATTTCCTCACAGACAATCTTCTGCTTAGTTCTGACTGGTTTTAAATGCTGCAGTGAGTTTTCTGTTTTCCCACAAATACTGCTTTTCAAAATTGGAGCAAATGACAGTAGAACTTAAGCAAAATAACAAAACACATCTGTACACATCCTGTAATTTCATTGACTCCTTCCCATGTTCTTCTGCAACAGTGGCAAAATGCTGAATAGCTTCAGTATTCATCTTCAGAATGCTAGAAAATATAGCCAAGGACGAAGAGCCACATTCAGATGAGGAAGGGCTCCCAGAGCACTGAGAAATGTTTCCATTCTTTTAGCTTCAGCCAGCCCTTTACTGTTTGTTGCTTCAACTTATGTAAATTACTAGAGCTTGAGTAGTTTTAATATTTATCATCCAAGACAGGAAGGGTCGGCCCTTTTTTCTTCTGCATTGTTCCTGCTGGAAAAGTTTCCGTAAAATGTTAGTATTTGTGATTTAAATACATTTCAGCAAGAAGATTTGCAAATTGTTATTTCTGCTGTCGCTTCCACAAAGTGTGTTTCTCAAATAGTAAGATCTAAGGAGTACAGCAAGATGACCATGGCTGGTATATAAAAAGCTTAGTCTGTTTCCTTCTTTAAAGCTTTTAAGGTTCCTTGAGAGTCTCTGGATGATGTGATGTGATACATCACATTAATAATGGTGATCTGTGAGTATCCAGCAGGATCCTTCCACAAGATCCTCTGTCTAGGATGAGATCAATAGATGAAGTAGCACAAATTTATTATATGGAGACATCACAGTTTGCACTGAAAATGTGAACACCCTTTTATGTCACACACTGAACACCATGAAGTTCTATGCTCTCCTTGTTTCCGCAATAAATAAGAACATGTAGCAACTTGTGAAGCTAGGTGTGATGGCAATGTAAGAGCCATTCTTAAACCATCTCCTTGGTTTGCTTCCTAAAGACCAAGTCTTGCACCAGTCTGTGACATTGTGGATTGTCATACCAGCATTTTCTGGCAACATCACCATTTCCAACAGAATACAGATTTTCATTACAGAATGATGCCACCCGGTTGCAAAGATTATGTTCTTTACAAAAGAGATTCAGCATTGCTCCACAAATCTAATACGTGTTTGAAAAAGCAAGTCCTGTGGTAACACACACACTTTTCTGGCCTCCTTTCTTCAGGATCAGCTGGCCACTTGGCTTTCTTTTGCTCCATGCATCAGGTTTCAGTATATGTGGGGAGTTCTGGGCATCCATGCATCCATCTGCAGTTCTTGATAGCATTCTTCAGCTGCTCTCACACAGTTTTCTTGTGGGGCTTTGTCCTGTTGTTCATTCCTCCCTGTCATGACTTCACAGAGGACCAGTTTCCTGGGCACCTTTCCTCATTCTTGCTCTCCTGCAGGTTAGTCCCTGCCTGACAAATCCTCCAGGGACTCACACTCTGGGAAAGAGCAGAATTTCAGGAACACAGTTCTTACCCTGTATTAGCCTCCATTTCCTTCTGTCACGGGAAATGCTCATGTAATCAAGACAACTTCTTTTTATTGCAAAGTGTCAGGTGTGTTTATCCTATGGCTTACATTTTTTCTGGTCTTGGTACAGTTTCACTGTTACTGAAAGCTAGCTAGGAGAAGACCTAGCTGTTACAATTTCAATTATCACTGTAAACTTTCGTGTATCAGGTACGATGTGCACCACTGACTTTTGTGCTGTGTCCCCTAAATCTCACTCCTTTCTGATGCGGCGCATAACTTGTAGGCTGCCTCACGATGCTGGGCATCACAGCCTGCAAACAGCAGGTGAAAGGACCTCTAGCTCACAACACCTGGCACAGGGCACAGTGAGAGGAAACAGTGAGTGGCTGGGGCTGACCTTGCAGGCCGCAAGCCATGCAAGATGTTTTACCAGGTGTGGTCTAGCACTGAGGCCTTCTCAGCCAGTAAGTGACTTGATACACTGGAAGGTTTGGGGAGCATTCTGCTTCAGGAAGAAAGCTGAGGCCTGTCCTAAAGAAGTTGACTCTGTCTCATCATGACTCTTCTAGAAAGTTGGTGGTCAGAAGGAAAATTCCACAGTTCTTCTCCCACTTGGCTCCTTAAAACAACATGTTAGGGCTTTGCAAGAAGAAGAGCATTCAGAAATCCGTCAACTACCTCTCTAACAGTGCTTTTTGTTTCCTTAATCTTTCTGTATTTTCCTTTTCTTGAACACTTCCCTCTCCCATTTCACTTTCAGTTTGCAGCTCTTGCCTGGCTCTCCCCAGTAAGCCAAATGCTGTGGTGTTTGGATTTCCAACACTGCAAAAGAAGCGATTACCCTGAGAAACAAACAAAGCAGATGTTTTCTTCTGATAGGCATCATACCGTAAGAAAACTGTGGAGTGCGCAAAGAAATGGATATGAATATATATGTGTGCTTGTCCCTCCCCAGTCAGTCACAGCTTGTTGAGGGAACGCTGTGCGTGAGGGAAAATGGATTTAGCACAGTGCCACAGCTGGGCTGGCGAACCAGTGCCTGCAGGGGCAGCATGAGGGAAAGAATTAAAATCAATTGCAGACAAAACCTTACACTTCTTTCTAACAGGCTGCAGCTGGGGAAGACGGGGAAGGGGTCCAGGAGGTGGAATGAGGAGATTCACACACACAACTGCAGGGTGTAGGAGAGAACAGTGCTTGGGGTGGGGAAGTGTTATAAGTTAAGGGCTGAGGAAAACAGCAAAGGGTCGTGGGTTTATTCCTGGCTGGAGTCAGAGATCGAAGACACTACTCTCACAGTGAATAGCACAGTCTTCTGTGTCTTCCTAAGAGTGATCTGGAGATGGTGGAGGACACACAGAGAGGCCAAAGTGATGGCTTACACAAGGAGGATGCTGGTAAAGATATAGTGTTCTGGGGTAGCCAAAGAAAGGGAATTCTGCAAGATGGCCACTTTCATGTGATGAGATGGGGAAGGGTTGTCAACACTTGTGGTACATGGTTAGCCCAAGAACTAGGATTTGCTCTCCTCTTTGTTACCAGTCTAAGTGGTCCAAAGCAGTATTTTACTAAGATTTCACTTTCCTGAGATGTAAGAAGAGGAAGAATAAAATCATTGATCTGATGGCTTTGAATAGCAATAGATCCATCCAATGGCTAAAAATGTACTGCTAATGAAAGCAACACATTTATGAAGAGTATACAGTATATGCTTGTGGGATGGCTGTCCCCCTTTCTCCTTTCTCCACCACATTGTCTCCTGAAATTCTTGTACATGACCATTATAAAATGTTTGTTAACTAAATGCTAGTCTTTTGCTTATTACTGGCTAGGGATTAAGGCCATTACACCTGAGCAGCCTGTAGGTATGTACTGCTTTTGTGGAAGCAAATGAAAAATTTTACTGTGACTGCAAGCTAGCTGGGTTCACCAAATGCTTAACAAATTTCTGTTTTGGACTTCAGTATCCTTAGGGCTGGGTGTTTCTGGTCTGAACTGTATATGTAGTGCAGGAGATACAGTGGAAATTTGCACTGCTTGTGTAGTAGTTAAACCAAAATCCCAAAATACCTCTACTCATGATCCGAGTTTAATTCGTTCATTGGATGGTGTGTGTGAGCCCCGACACTTAAGTGCTGTAGGTTGGATCATTATGCATATCTGACCTGAGAAGTTAGCCAAAGTTCAGGGTACTGCTGCTCTTTTGTGTTAGGAGAAGAGATCGATGAGACAATCAGGCGATCTTGATGAAATCTTGTATTATGACAAAGAACACATGAGGAACTGCTCCCTTGAACCCATGGGGAATCAGGCAGGAAATAATCTCTTTACACACAGGGTCAGGTCTCTCTGCCCCAGCCAGCACTCATCCAGATGCTTGTTCTTTCCCGTTTTGTCAGAATTGCTGTGGTCTTTTTTTGTCTTCCTTCTCAGCTTTTCTGGTCTTGCTGTTTCTGTCATACACAATCCCCCACAGCATAATTGCCTGTGAAACCTCTCTGTCCACATGTGTCTTTGTTTTGGGAGATGGCATGTAGTTATGTTTGGGGTGGAGATCATTATTGTTTCAAACATCTGGCTTCATAAAGGACTTCTCTGAATTTATTCTGGATGAAAGGATGAAGTGTTACACCCACCATCTTCCACTAGATTTTACCCAGCTCGTAGCAATGTGACGGTTGGAAGCTGCATAACCTGTCAGGCTGCTTATTAAAGAAGATGTCAGGAGAGGACTATAAAACCTCGCTGCTCAGAGCAGGACATGTGATGACTGACCCATACAGCACTTACGTTGCTGTGTCAGAAGAGCCGAGTTCAGGAGACTCCTTGTCTTACAGATGGGGGTAGGCTCTGTAGTCGGGTGAGCAGAGAAACGTTTCCCTTAAGACAATGACAAGGATGCATGTTGCCCTGACAGTGTTGCTGTGACCTTGACTGCACTCCTCCCTTGCAACAGGCTGTGGGCACAGAGCTTGGAGGAAGTGGCCAGCACCATTCCTCCAGATCTGTGGAGACTTCAGGCAGGATTATAGCTCATGGCAGTTTGACCTCTCCTTGTGCACTGAGGGGTAATGTGTAAATCAAATCCTCTTGCCCTGAGAGGAGATGGCTTTGTGTGGTGTGAATCAATACATGTTCTGTAAGAGCTGCTTTGAAATACGTATCTCTGTAATGTGTGTGCAAATGGGGAATTATATCACGTAAATGCTAATTTACACACATTGGAGACACAAGCGAGTTGTTAGTTCATCCGCCTGACACCAGAGGAGGGTCCTGAATAGAAATTACGTGAGATATTAAGCAGATATGACTCTTAACCATAGCTGATGATGCATGTGAGGGAGATACCAATACTGCTTTGCTGGTGGTGGTGAAACAAGGTGTTTAGTGGTGCTCCTGAAGGTTTATGGTACAATGCTAACAGGATGCAAGTGTGAATGTCAAGGACCTTGTGCCTCAGCCTTGGGAGCCCTTTGGCTGGATGGAAATGAAAGAACAGTAAATGTAGAAAAGCTGCTGTGATGGTGGCTGACTAAACTGAGATAAAAGATGATAGGTTCATGGGCAGCCATAGCCCTCCTTCTTATTTCCTTGCTGTAAGACAGCTATGCGCTCCCCTGCAGAGCCTTAATTTCTGGTTGTTTGTATGAAAGGTCTTAGCGGTTTCTGGCAAGTTGTTCCTCCCAATGTGAGACTGAACCAGTGGAAGCGAGCTGCTCAGCGGCATGCTATAGAAATGCATTATACATGACATTGTACAGCAGGATTCCTGATGGGAAACAAACACAAGAAGTGGAGCTCCATTAATAGGAAAAATGGGTAACAATACAGTTTTATAGGCCTGTCATCCTTGGGTCTTGCAGGATATTGTAGATAGAGGCATTAGGTAAAATTAGATAATATAATGTACGGATTATGGCCATTTTACTAACAAAAGGTGCACTGAAGAGTTAAGGCAGTGTTTTCAAAAGCTTTTCTCTGTGCTCAGTTTAGTGCACTCTTTAATCTCAATGTTTTGTTATTCGGGGAGGACTAGAAAATGAGCATGTGTATGTGTTGAAAGTAGAATATTGTCCAGACTATCTACCAAACACATTGGCAACCACTAGCACCGTATGCCCAATGCTTTTGTTCTGTAAGAGTCAAACTCTTATACAGCTACTGGGGAAGACCTGAATGGACCAAAGTTGAACAAATCAGACTGAATTCACAATACATTTAGTTCCCAAATATGGCAATAGCATCTGAAAAAAAGACATGGATGATGCCTTTTTCACTTCACGGTGAGAAATGAATACACTGCAACCAAAGTGAAAACAGCAGTTTTAGCCTCTCCACAGTGCTACCCCAAATGTAAATAGTCCCACCTCTCAGACAGATAGCACTTTTGATTTTGCTAAATCACTGATATAAGCGTTGAACTGTTCAAGGCTGAACATCTAATACTCTCTCTAGAACATTTTCCTGTAATACTACTGCAGTTCTGTGGTGTGCCATTCTTCTGCAAATGAATGAGCTCATGTCTGTTAGTGTGGCAGACCTCCCATGTACCAGGCTTTTGAGTCTAATTGTCTTAAAAGAATCACCTCATTGAATGGTGCAAGTTCAAAAAGTACTCTGAGTTTTGTAACATTTATTATTGCTGCAAACATTAGTTTTGCTTGTTAAATTAATGTTCCGTTGTGCTTTATTTTGTCCGTAGTACAACAAAGACAAATTTTGCAATTAAACCAGAATAGTTCATTACAAATGACACTAATAATTGAAGAGAGGCATTGGAAAATATCTCACCTCCTTCACAGAAAGTGTGCAAAATTGTCAGAAGGTTATACTGGATATAAAAGTCACATTACAGTAAAGGAAGTGCATGAATCCTTAATCTGGGTGAGTGGAGAACACTGCTGGCAGGAACAAAGGCCATTTTAGAGTCCCAAAGTCTAATGAGTAGAAACTAAAAAAGAGGCCTGCTTTTACTAGAAACCTGTGACAGTGCTATAGGTTTGACTGAGATATTAGGCCAAGAGTTATAGGGACATTTAATCTTATGTCTGGGGCCAAAAGAGTTGAGGAATATTTATTGTTAGCACTATTATATCTAGGCTTCACCTCGGTATTTCTTTCTGATCCCATTCCTGGCAATTAGTATGTAAAAGAAGGACCACATTAATTTTCAATCTAGAAATAAGTGGTACCTTTGTTCTAATATGCATAACTTCAGTGCTGCTGGAAAGGTATGAGGGAGAAGGAGACTGCCATAGGGAAGGGGGACAGAGCATTTTTGTAGGCAAGCTTTTAAATACTTTTTCCATTAAGCCAAGACTCATCAGTTTGGCCACGTTCACATTAAAAAATAAGGCACATTTTTCTTCTGCAATTTAAAGTTACCATTTCTCTCTCTTTACCCTGCTATAAGCTCTCAGAAATTACTCACTGCTGTAGGTTCCAGTTCCAGTGAGAAGAATACAAAAGGAAGGAAAATCAACCTGTACATTTTAAGTGAAGTTTGAGGTACTCAAAAAAAA
>VXAV01002866.1:99442-156283 GCA_013399715.1 Alectura lathami | reverse complement strand
TTTTAAATAATAATTTAGAAAAAGATACAGCTGAGTAGCAACTTTTGATGTGAACATTTGAGGACATGAGTGACTGGGTGTGGGAATCTATTTTTTATCCCAAGTCTAAACGAAACCATTCCCCCTGCATGCAAAACAGTTAGAGGCTTCCCCTTCTCACCACTTTCTTGCTTCTTGTTCCATCAAGCTCCCAGCTTTACTGTCTCACTTGATAGCTACAATTGGCATGACAAAGAGTGAAGTTATTCTACATTATGGGCTACTATTCACAAGTGGCTTAAAATATTATACTTGAATGTTGTGCACCTTCAGCAAATAAGTGTTTGACTCTCAGAAGTCTTAAAGCCTTCCATAGACAGTGGCCATACACAATGGTCACTGACGCACAGAATCCAACTGTTTGCTCATCTGTTTCCTTCTATTCTGAATGCTGTATTTTCCATTCAGACTATGCAGAATATGTTTACAGTTTCCAGCACGCCTTGTTAGTCTGGGAGCAGACATGCATGTTGTAGAACCTAGTGCAGAGATACTCCTGCACCCACAGACGACCTCTTGGAAATGTAGAGAGTAAGTCTCACAAAGCTATCCTTGCATGCTGCCTGGAATTGAGGTGACCTGCTCTTGTGCTCTTTTTGAATTTTTTCTCCTCAAGTATTGGGTTAGATCGAGCCTGTAAACAAGGCACAGTATCTTATTGAAAAACACTTTTAGCTATCTTGAGAATGACATGGGCATTGGAAGTGTTGATCTGCATCATTCAGTAATGGGATTGTGCTGTTTATTCACTTTAACCATATTCCTGAAGGCTTATTCCTAAAACAGCAATACTTCTCTTCCTTCTTTCTTAACGTTGCAGCATTGTTCAAAGTTTTATAATATCTCTCACCACTGCTATCATTCAGTGCTCATATGCTTTTGCCCACAGTGCATAGGATGGGAGACCTAGAATGAAAATGTAATTAAATCATATGCAAATAAAGAAATGCTGCAACTGACTTCATAAGAAGGAGATTGTCATATCAAATACCATATTGTATTTGATTTCAATATTAACCAGTAGGATTAGTGGAGATGAAATTTACCTTAGAAAAGGTGAGCCTGGCGAAAGGTTCTTAGTGTTTTTGTAGTTTTTACACCCAAGAGCTTTTTTCCCTTATTTTGGTGCAAAGACAGTCTTTCTTCCAAATGAGCCACTTTGATGTGCCACAATTTGCTTTTTCTTATCTGACTTCTGAGTCCCTTCCACTCCATTGCCTTCACTTCTTGCTCACAATAGTGTTGATTCCAGGTAACATCCAGGCTTGCGTTCCTACAGCCTTTCCTGGTAACCGGAGCCAGCAATGTGTCTTTGCAGCCAAGGAAGCCAACAGCCTCCCGGGCTGCATTAGAAAGAGCATTGCCAGCAAGTCAAGGGAGAAGATCCTCCCTCTTTATCCAGCACTGGTGAAACACATCTGGAATACTGGGTCCAATTTTGGCCTTCTCAGTACAAAGGAGGTGTGAGCACAGTCCAGTGAAGGACCACACATGTTGAGAGGACTGGAGCATCCGCCATGAAAGGAGAGGCTGAGCAAGCTGGGGCTCTCCAGCCTGGAGAATCATAGAATCATAGAACGATTAAGGCTGGAAAAGACCTCTAAGATCATTTAGTCCAACCACCAACCCAACACCACCATGCCCACTAAACGATGTCCTGAAGTGCCACATCTACATATTTCTTGAACACCTCCAGGGATGAAGAGAAGGCTGAGGTGGACAAACATTGGAGCAGGTTGCCCAGAGAAGGTGTGAAGTGTCTGTCCTTGCAGATACTCCTTTTTGTCTTTGGAGGCAAGTCAGGAGTCCTCCTCCTCGGCAGCGGCCCAGCTGTGTGGGACCCCCCCTTTCTGGTCCTTCTGAGTGTGGCTGAGACCTGGCCCTGTGGCACAGGAATCGCTTGGCCTGTGCCGGCTGCTGGTGCTGCTGTGCATCCAGCTTTAGCACCTCAGCTCAGGACATGCTTTTTTGACCTGCTGCATTCATAAACGCTTGCCTTCTGTGTGAAGTGCCTTGGGAGCCTGGCGGGAGAGGTGCTATAGAAATATAGGCTTGATTTAATTTGGTTTGATTTATGGTTTGAGAAATGAAATTTTTTCTCCATGCCTAAGACCCCTGTACAGTTATTGCAGCTTGCTTCTGCTGCTTGCAAAGCTACTTGCATTCCCTCTTGGATCACTGGGGATTTCCCTGACACATTTACACTCCTGTTCTCAATAACTCCATGCCCAGGCTTATGCTGACACTTTCTCTCTTTCTTCTTCTTTTCTTTTTTTTTTTTTTTTTAATTTTTAAAATTTATTTGCTCTANCTTTTTTTTTTTTTTTTTTTTTTTTTTAATTATTAAAATTACTTGCTCTACAGGTATTAAACAAGCAATTGAAGCTGAATAGAGGCTGGTCATAAAAACATAGATGACTACATTTTCCCCCATTATGATCTAAGACAAATACTTGTTCCATAAGCAAACTGCTACACGTTCAGAACCTAGAGACCCGATGACCCCAATAACATCACAATTTTTTTTTTTTTTAAATGCAGAAAATTCCTGTGAAATCCTTCTACTTCCCATATTTTTACAGTCTTTATTATTTTACCATAGTATTGCCCTGCTTGGTACTGAAATCCTGTATTGACAGACACTCTACAAGCACACAGAAGTTGCCTCAGAAACCACATATTTAAGCAGGCAGGAATATTGACAGGTAAACAGAAGTGCAGAGAGGTGGAGTGATTTGTTCATGGCCACAGAGCAGCTCACTGGAGGGCTCACCGTGGAGCAGGCTTTCTGATGCTGTGCCCACCACCATCGACTGCCTTTAAATATCTGAATTCATCTTTCAGTCTTTTGGCATTCACTAATATTTAAAAAATGACTTTACTGGACTTGAGGAAACCAGATTGTCCCTGAAGCGAAAAATATCAAAGAATATGACTTGCACTTGTAAAATTAAGTTGGTTTATGTAATGTATTCGTGGCAGCTTGTACCTCTGTAAAGCGATACAGTAACCCTGGCTCCCTTGGCAGTATTTCCTAATGTGTGACAGACTTATAGTGAAGGACAGGAGAAAAATGGGAATGATTTTATTTCTTTCTGCAAGGAATCACCGGTGTTTGATATATAGTTATAAACACTCAAACTTCACCAGGATGGGCACTACTTTGGAATTAAAACAAGGAATCTCTCTTGTAGGTTTAAAAATGGAGAAGTATTTTGAAAAATACGTCTACTAGGTGATACAGCAGCCAGAATAAAAAACTCAATAATTAATTTTGCAAAAATGATGTGCAGTTTTGGGAGGGCAAGATTTTCAACAGAGGTGCTGCACTTGCCGTCAGTGAAAACTAACCCATTCGCTGCCTGCTGATATAAACTGCTGCAGCAGAAAGGCAGAGCACATGGAGTAGAGGACTGAGCAGGGTCATCCTCAAGTGCTGTGTGGATGACACTGGTGCTACTTTGAAAGAGTCACCTCAGGAGGGATTCATCTCATCTCCCCTCTAACAGGCATTGAATCCAGGCTCAAGGTCTGAGGCCCTTCTGTAGTTGCAGGGGGACTCTCTATGGAGAGAGAGAGACCCCTTCAGAGGGTGATTCATCCCTCTGCCACGGGCATCCATCTTAGGGAGAGATGAATCTCTCTCTGGAGGGATCACTCTCTCTCCACTGAGTATAAAGGGATCATAGATGACTAGTGCTCTCTGCTAGCTGCCTGGACTTCCAGGGAGTTAAAACTAGGGGAGATCAATCCCACCTCTTCATGTCCTTCTTTGTTTTGCCATCAGAAATTGTAAAACCTGCCAGTGGCAGGCTGACAGTCTGCACTTGTGACGGTTGCGCACTCCAGGTTTCAGGAATAGGTCCTACATCCCTCTCCTTGGCATCTTTGGGATGCCACTTTCATCCCTGTTGCATCTCTAGGTGTCTTTACAAGCTTCAAGGCAGGCTACTAGGTGGAAGAATTTTTCTGTTTCAAATCATTATTTCTTTGGGAGACATAAAGAAGGCACAACTGCAACAAAATGGAGAGACATGTGGGGATGCCTGTTTGTATTTTTAAAAACCGCAGATGTGTGTTTGCACATGATGTATATGTGTGTATACATGGAACGGCTCAGGTTAGTCAGAATGCATGACTTGCTCAAAACCTAGACTTTTCAGAATGCAGTTGAAGATGTACTTGGTTTGATATTAAACTTTTAACCAGCACTGTAGGGTTTTTTCTGCTTGGTAAATTTGAAATGTGATATTCTGCTTTGTTTGGAATGATGGCAGTTTTTTTTTTTTGAACAGAAGAATTTCCTGCAGAAAAAAGTTTGGACTCTCAGAGGCTCCAAAACTCATGTAGGTAGATTTATCGTGCTGCTCTAGTCTCGGTGCACTGTTTATCTTCCTGCTCTATATGCTGTGCATGGCGGGGCCCCATCCTCTTGTTGTGCATGTGTCAGAGGATCCTTGGCTCTCACTGGGAGCTGCAGATACCATCCCATTAAAATTAATAAATGGGAACAGTGAAGATTCCTGCAGAGACTATGACAAACATTTGACCAAAATTATTCTGCTTAAAATGTGCCAGCCGACAAAAAGATTGTCTTCACAGTCTCATCCCTCATGCCTTTCTGTCATGCCTCTGTCATGTGCTGAAGTTACCCGTTAGCCTCAGCCCACTGTACTGCCCTTGTCATGCTTGAAGGTGGCTGACATCTTCTCTTGTCCTTCACTGATTCACAGCTCCAAAACCAGGCCTGGCTTTCTGCTCTTCACCCTGGGGGTATCTGCAGTGTGTTCTCAGAACTCAAGCAGGGACACAGATATCTTCTGCTCTGCGAGTGTTGAGTAGTGTCAGGTGGGTGTAGTGACTCAGAACTAGCTTCTTTAAAAAGAAAATGTGCATTGTTCTTATTATTTTATTCAAAAAGGAATATAGACTTTTCTACATAGTTTATGAAAGCATGCTGTTTGTAAAAGCAGTAGAGGTCTCTGTGTGTGTTTCTTCTCCTTAACCCTTAATCTTCCCTTGCAGGCTTTTAGAAGTTCTCCTCAACCCCACCTCCAGCTAGCGTGTTCTCTGCTTCCACATGTTCCCTCACCTCCTGAGGAGCTGTATGTGAGCAATCCTCGTGATGACCTCCAGGGTGCCCTGCTGAAGTCCAGACTCAGGATCCTGCAGTGATTTAACATCTTTGTTTGCAAGCTTAGCTTGGGAAAGGTTAAACTGTTCTTAATATGGGGACTGCCAGTCTCCAACAAAGACTTCTGTTGTTGTTGTTGTTGTTGTTTTCCCAGGGACTCCCATGTTTGTTAATGTTTAGCCCTCTCTGGTTGGTTCTTTTGACAAGCTGTTTGACTTTGCTGGATGCATTGAGGCAGGAAAATGTGTGCTTCCTGAATGCATGAGGCTTATTAAGAACATTATGCAGAAAGCCTCTACCTCCCATCTCCACTCCTGAGGTTAATGGCTGGTAAACTGTGAGACAGCTTCGTGGCAAAGCGAGTCGCAGTAGGTTCATCATTTCAGATGCTCTCCTGCATCAAACCATATAATGGGTCATGGCTTTAAACTGGAAGAGGGTAGATTTAGACTAGGTATCAGGAAGAAATTCTTTACTGTGAGGGTGGTGATGCACTGGAACAGGTTGCCCGGAGAGGTGGTGGATGCCCCCTCCCTGGCAGTGTTCAAGGCCAGGCTGGATGGGGCTCTGAGCTGCCTGGTCTAGTCAGAGGTGTCCCTGCCCATGGCAGGGGGTTGGAATTGAATTATCTTTAAGGTCCCTTCCAATGCAAACCATTCTATGATTCTATATACTCTCCATCTTGCCGTCTTCCCTTGGGTTATTCCCCTATTTTTGCAGGTAGGAGCCATACTAGCTCCACCTGTTGGATGTCTTACATACTGGGAAAGGAATCTCCTTGTCCTGAAGCAACTTTTCTATATTTCCATTGTCTCCTCCACATCCTCTCCCTTCCACACCAAATGTTTCTGGTCCTGAAATGTTCTGACTTCAGAGAAGCCTGAAGGAAACAAGTTACAGTGGGATATCCATGATGTGAAGCTGCTAAGAGCTTATATCTACCACAACTGTGAAAGTCAAAGCACCTTTGCTGTGGTGGAAGGAGTTTGTAACAGGTAGCATTAGTCACAGTTATGGAGGTCCTCTTCCCCTGGGAAGGGATCAGGCAAAGTAGCCCTGGGCTGTCAAGTTGACTGAAGCATGTTTCTGAAGAAGCCACTGGTGGGGGAAGTAAGGTCTGGTGTAAGGGAAGAGGAGCAAGAGGTTGAACTGAATTTTATAGATCATTCACCTCTGAATGAGGTACCAAACAGACCTGAAGCAGCAGCTGAGACTTTGGAGAAACCAGTCAAATGTATGGTCTTTTTCTTTTTCTAGGAGAAAAAAAAAAAAAAGGTGAAAAAAATCAAGGAGAGCAAAACATTTCCTTTGCTTTGCATATTACAAAAGGCACAAAATGTAGAAAAGAAGAGGAGCAGGTAGGCTGATAAGAGATTTCATTTCATCCCCCTCAGGGTGCCAACTTACCAGTGGTAACCTCGTGGTCTGCTGATGTCATTCGCACAAAGCAGTTACTTCTGAAGAGACAGGTTTCCTCAGATTTTACCATCTGAGGGAAAAATAGAGGAAAAAATTGTTTGAAAGGGAAAAAAATGTTAAGGTGTCTGTGTTTTACCAAAAGCCTTTGTAGGAGGTTATTAACTTCAAAGAAAAACTAAATTTATCATAACTTCTCCCCCCCTCCCTGTGTTTCTGAAAAGAGCACTTGCTGTGATTGTCTGAGCCATTAAGGGCTCCTGGAAGGGCGACCGTGTCCTGAGCTCCCATGCCTGTGTGCTTGCTGATTTATAAACCTCTCTGTAGGTAGAAAGAAGAAGGTGAAATATCCCTTTTGGTGGCAGGTGGGCTCCAAAGACTAAAATACAATTATTATGCAGACTCTCAACAAGTAAAAAATACGAAGAAAATTCTGCCTCTAAGACCCATATGAAGTGAACTTTTTTTTTCAAGTTCTCAAGGGATCATAGACTTCATCACCCCCAAACTTTTTCTTCTTTTTAAATAATGATCCCTGTAAAGAAAGATGAAGTTTAAAAGTAGTTTCCAGAGGGAAGCCACAGATGCCACCATTTCATTTTGAACATTAGCCTGGGATCCACACAAACCTGCAGCACTACCCATGTACCTGTATGACATTTTGATGGAAAACTTTTTAAAGTGTTCTGTGGGGCTGGTGGAGTGGAAATTCATGTTCTCTCCTGCATTACACTAATACCCATAATCTGAGGGAAACATTGCTGGTGCAAGCAAGTTAATCTGACATGAAGCAGAAGGCGGAAGGTTTTGTAAAAAGCTCGTGTCATTTGGTACAGGTTTCTGGTGCCCAAATGTGAATGTCCTCTCAGAATGGTGTGCTGGCTTTATCTTCAAGGAAATGTTCTCCTCCTGATGCTCTGATCCTGTCTGCTTGCTGTTCTGATCTGTACGAACCCGATTCCTGTGTCTCCTGGCAATGCCACTGTTCAGCAAAGCTCGCCCCCTCAGGTCCCAGCCCTTCTCTCCCGGCAGCAGTATGCCACTGACCTTCTGGGGAGGTGCAGGCTTAGGGTCATCAGTCAGGACTAACTAAGTGAGATTGATCTTGCTGCTGTACAGGCCCAGGGGGTGAGATGAAACTCTGGGCAGTTTCAGAACCCATGCACACTCAGCTGTGCCCAACCTGGTGAGGGTGTGGTAAGGAAATTTGAGAAGCCTTTCCCAGGGACACGGGCATTTCAGCTTGGATGCACTGCTTCCTACCAGTGCTGTGAGCACTGCCAGCTACTCAGGAGAGGATGTGCAAAGGCAGGAAACCAAATTGGTTGGGGCTGGCAGGAAGTACAGCCCACAGCTGCAGGGTAGCTGCTGCGGTAGGTGCCACTGATGGGCACCGTGCAGAGGACAGGCGGGCTTGGGGGAGAACATGGCAAACAAAATCAACACCATGCACTGGTTTATGCTTGCCCTTGCTTCAGCATGCACCCAAAGTAATTCCAGTGGTGTTACGGGATGGATGCTCGAGCAAGTGACAGCCCAGCTGGGCTCTGTGTTTTCTATGCCTCTGAAGGAGTAGCAGCGCTTAGGAAATGGGTGGTTAAAAAGCCCACATATCTCTGAAGTAACCTTAGCTGAAAAATAAGTCACTTAATTAGCATATAGTAGATACTTATTGTTAAGTGAGAATGCCATCCCCTCCTGCAGGGATTTGAGTTAAACATGATGATTGATAAATTGTTATATTCACACAGTGTCACTCAGTGATATAATCATGGCTTTTGTAAATATTTAGTCAAGAGAGCAATCCAGCTGTTCCCAGCCAGGTTTCATCCAGTGTCAGCCAATGCTCAGTGCTGCTGATTTATTTCATGTGTTGCCTAAGCCTTGAGTAAGATCACATTTTTATGAGTCTCGAAATACCTACGGTAATAAATAGTGAGAGTGCAGGAGCTAATGACAACAGCAGAAATAATTATAAGGAAAGATATTACCCAGGGTCCAGAATACAGCCAAGTATTTAACTATTTGTGGTTTTACAGGACAACTACTTAGCAGCTTTTGCCTAGATCTCCAGCAATGCAGCCTTCAGTAGATACCATTGAAAAGGGAAGCTGAGAAGGAACCATTTTTTAGGAGTATGCTAGCATTTCCCAAAGCTTGATTTCACTGTTGACAGAGCACTGGGGTTTAAAGCAGTGTTGGGCAAAGAATGGAAATTCTGTTTTGCAAAGGATTTCAAGATTTTTGAAATTACTTTGGTTTCAATTGGGAATGAAACTCACAAATTTTGAAATTCCTTCTGATGGGAAATTTGAGGAAGGATTCACTCTGATTGAACTTTACTGATGTTTATACCAAATAAGGTGTAAGAACATAAAAAATAAAGCATATGCAAAATGAGAAGTCATTTTAAGAGGAAACACTGACACTGTTAGCTGTAAAGGTGTCCAAACCTGACATACTCACAGTGCTGGAGCCTTCTTGTGTTTTTTCCCAGACACATTTCTACAAAACTGACAGCTTTGTAAGGCATTTCAGTTTTAATGAATCTACATTTTCTGATATCTCTTTTTTGACCATGTTCTTGCTTGAAGAAACACCCATGCAACTTTTCCTCACTCATCTGTCTCACTTTTATTTTAGGAGCTCTTCAGGAATAGCTTTTGTTCTCATGTCAGTTCTTTGTTGAGGAACTGTCTGTCGTGATGTCCTTTCCCCAAGACTTGGAAATGATTCTTAAAAAAAGAAAGTTAAAAAAAATGACACCCAGTTTGGCTTGTATTGCGTGTTTGAGATAGCATGCTTCACCCACAGGACAAGATGGTAGTTGCTGAATTTAACTTATTCCCAGTAAAGAACCTCTACAGTGACCCATATAGACACCTCTTATTGACAGCAGAAGAACAAATTGTCTTTACTGCCACGGTTTTATTTCCAGAAAATTCAGGTTTTTTGTTCCCTCTTTGCAATTTATATTCTTTCCTGTTCAGAAGCATGTCATAACTATGGGATGTTTCTAATTTTCCAGGGAGTTTGGACATTTTGAAAAGGAACACAGGTTTAACAGCAGTGGGGTAAGCATCCACAAAAAGGTAAGTTTAGATCAATAAACACATGGCCTCTTCCTAACTCAGATCTTAAAGTAAGAGGAGGCGGAACTCTAGGAAGGGAGGCAAAGTCTAGGAGGTGCCTGAAAGCAACTGTAACTCCCTGACAGAATGAGGTGAGATCGTCCTACAACACTGCAAACAGAGTGAAGCAGAGACTTTTTATTCGTTGAGTGCATGGAAACATCTGAGGCAAAGGGAAAGCTGTTTCAAATGGGCATTAGCATGCCTGTGGGCACTCTCAGACTGATATCAAGGGCGCCCTTGAGCTCAGAGCCAAGTGGAGGTATACCCCTGGAGAACCCAAGGTGACAAAGTGCAGGTGGAAATGCTGTTCAAATGTATATTTAATGGACGTGGGGATAAGCTGTGTTTCAGCCAGTGAAAGAGGAAAAAAGCACAAAAAAAAATCCTAACAATATCTCATGGTCGATAGCACTAATGGGAAGCAGAACTTTGAAGCCAATAGAATAGCTCAAAACTGAACAAATTCAGCTGAAGAAATGAGTGGACAAGGAGGAATCTTTTAGCCACTGCCCGGTGTGTCATGTGTGTTATCCTTTGTGCCTGAAACATGAGGGAGGTAAGGCAATTAAATTTGCAGCTGCAGAGTCCAGCTCAAGTTGTGTGGATTTTGATGTAGTCGTTTTTCCCATCTAGGTCTTCGTTCTGATTTTCACAGTGACTAAATGGGATTTATCCAAATCAGTACAGAAGGAGGAATTACTCCTCTGCCATTTTCTGTCTATAATCACCTTTTTTCAGTAACTGAAAGATACTGGGAAAGTACTTCTGACTTCCATTGCCACCAAGTATATTTTGAGTGCTAACAGTAGCTGCTTTAGCAATATTTATTTGTTATTATGAAGACCCCTTCATGCAATTGCAGAAATTTCCAAGTATGATAAGCCAGTTCTTGCTTCCACTTAGAAGCTGAGAATTTTGAATTTATGGCTTACTCTTTCTTATTCCCATCCCGCTGTGATGTGAATTTTTCCCACTCACTTGGTTTTTGTGGGCTAACATTCACCATGTTTGGCATTCATCTCACCTAACCGTAGTTATTCAAAAATTACATGGTTATCAGGGTAGTCTGGGCCACCTCTGTAGTCAGTGGTGAGACTCAGCCAGGGTGATTCATTCCATCCTCCAGGTATCACCCTCTGGAGGTGCCCAAGTCTCTGCAGGGAGACAGATGGCTAAGGTTAGGTGAGGTGAACCTCAGCCCCAGTGCTCAGCAATAACTGCTTGGCTTGTGCCCAGGACACCTGGGGTTCCCTGGGGAAATCATACATCCAAACGCTGGTTAGAACTTGCACATTTTAGCATCCAAAATTAAAGGAGTTTATGTGCTTTCTTTCAGTCCAGTATAGTTGTAGGTTTAGTGAATAACAGAAAAGACTTTGCCCTATGTTTGACCTGCAAACCTACACACAAATATGGCCTTAAATTACATATTCAATATTTTTATACATCTGCTGTCTGTGTGAACATGCACATATTTTCTGCATAATAATATTCAGATATATGGTTCTCTGATATTTTATTACTAAAGTCCTGGCAACGTGCTCAAAGCTTAACAAAATACAGATAAAGGCAATTCCTGTCAGAAGGAGGTTGTTGCATAGATGAACATTAGATTCACAGGGAGTGAGAGACCAAAAGATCCCGGTTTCATTGTTTGTTTTTCAGCCTAATTTCTCTAGAAAATGAGGATTGTGCGTTACCCTCTGTGTGGGTAAAGTGAGTAGCTGTCCTGTCAGAGGCTTTTGAACTGGTTGGCCAGCTTCAGCCAAATATAGCCAAAGGGCATGCGGTCTCAAGAGAAAGTTCTCAGAAAAAATGGCAACTATTTAGGTAAGAGCATGCCCTCACAGAGGAACTGTGAGCCATTATTGGGTGCTAGAGGACCTGCACAGGACTCTTATTTGGAAGTCAAATTGTGGGGAGAGCATCAGTTGTCACTGGCATTGTGCTAATCCCTTAGGGAACAGGACAAGGAGACCCATAGAAAGCAATGCTTTGCCAATTTTGCTGCAGAATAAAAGGTTTATTTTATGCTAGCAGTGGCCCCTATCTTTGAATTTTCCTTAGGAAGGAAAGATTTCAAGAGTTCTCAAAAAGTGAGGATCCTAGCCATGGGGACAAAGCTCCCTTAACTGAGGGAAGGACCAGTGGAAGATAGAAATGAGATGAAGCTGAGGATTGATAGAATGAAGGTGTTAAAAAAAAAAAAAAAAGAGGAAATTAATATTCCTACAGGCCTCTGCCATTTTCCACGTGTAGAAATACCTATCAATTCCTTTAAATATTGTATTACAATTAACACTTTCTTCTTAGATATTGTGTTCTTGGCTAGTCTTGGCTGGTGAGGGGCCTCTGATTAGCTGTGCATTGTGGATTCCTACCTCCTCTTATAGCCCCAAGTAGCCTTGCAGGGAGGAGGAAACTCTCCTCGTCTGCTCGGACATGGTTTCCAAGATACAGCTTTATCAGGTTATGAGAAGGACTGCTAGATATGGCTGTCAGGAGTAGCAGAGAAAAGGATTTGTCAGCCAAATATGTCTGGTCCTGGCTGGGGCGTTCCTGTGAATGCGGCTTTATCAACAACAGGCACACCCAGGGTACCAATAGTTTCCTTCCCTGCCCGCTGGTGGTAAGAATTACGAGGATCTGTATCACATATGGAGCATGCACCTGCTGCACATGATGTCTGTTTTGGTTCTGATGCGGACACAGGCTTCTACACCAGCTCTTGGCTGTTCTGAGGATAAGAGAGGGGCCGGGTTTCTAATTTGATTGCTTAGCCGGAGATTTTCTTATTATGTTTCCCTGGTCTTTCTCAGCACAGGGACAGGTAGACTCGGCTTGTAGAACTGGATGGGAAGAAGCAGATGCTGTGCTTCTGCCCTGTGCACAGCCTCTGCTGTCCCCAAGGTCTCTGGATGATCCTGTGCCATGTGGGTTGCTTGGGGCCACATGTGCAGGGTGCTCTGTGGATCTCCATCCAGCCCAGTTTGTGGCTTTTTAAGCAAGCTGTTGTCCCTGCCTTGCTGCTGTTTTGGACTTTGATCCTCCCAAGAAGCCTTTCCACAGAAAACTGAGGGAAAAAGAGACATAGTGGCAGTGACTGTAAGTGTTTTTGGCTGCCTGTGCACCTGCCTTGCAGCACCCCCTGGAGCAGTGGAAATTTCCTGATCAGTGGGAGGACAGGTTGGATTATGGACCGTAAAGAGCAGAAATGTCTTCCACTTCTCCTCTGTTTCCTCTTCCCTCGAGTCATATCTTGGGTGATTACCCAAGATCATATCACCTAAGGCATGCTACGCGTGCAATTGGTGAGGTGTATCATTAGTTCTCATCTTCCTCTAGAACATGAGATACTGGCCACTAGACTTGATTTACAGTTAAATGGCAAATCCTACAGTATATTTCCAGGACCCCAGGAGTGATAAGTCATTTGAGTTGTATTTTTAATAGATTGTTATAAATCATTTTTATATTGCCGTAATTGAATAAGGTGCTTTAGAGAAACAGAAGATTGTACATTCTCTGCCCCTAGGAGTTTGCTTGCTAAGTACATCTTGAGGTACAAAAGGTACTTTGTGTAATTTTATGCAGTGCAAGCCCTTGCTACTAATGACAGTGCTATAAATGTGGCCCATATCCTGCAACAACTTAATGTGTGCTTAACACTGAGGATTTAGCATGCCTCCGGATGAGTATGGTGATTCATGCTGGAGAATACAAAGGACTGCCTTGTTGGCTGCTCCACCTGCCCTTCTGCCAGAGACTGCTGCCCTGCTGCCCAGTCGACACATGCAAGGGTGTGCTGGCTTCAGAGCTGCTGCAGCTCACAGCCCAGCGCACTTGCTCAGGACTTAGGAGCAGCTATGCTGGGTCAGACCAAAGGTTCACCTAGCCCACTGTCATCATGTTTCTGACAGTGAGCAGGGAAAGAGCAGAAAGAATAGGGCAAGCACAAAATGACTCATCCTCTGGCATAGTATCCCAGTTTCTGACAAAGAACATTTTAGGCACCTTGTGAGCCAAAGTTTGCTTAATGGTCTGATGGACCTATTTTCTATGAGTTTAAGCTTAAACTGAAATCAATGTAGTTGCGCCATGGTCATATTCCAGCCTGGTTAATTCCATTGCCTAACTCTGTGGTGTAGTGTCTGCTAGTGCACTTTGGTAGCAGCTGCGGTCCACCCCAGAGACAGATGCATTTTGGCGGTGAGTGATCCTTAGATTTAAATAATCTATAATTCTTTGGAGCACTTTTTGGGCTTGTAAAAGGTGTTATACAAATCAATGAATAATTTTCACTCACCATTGTTTGTAATACATTCTTACTCTTCAGCTGAAAACAAAATTTCTTTTCCTATTGATTTTCTTCTTTTACGTTTGGTCAAATTGATTTTTCCTTTTCCTAATGGAGCAGAAATGGACATATCTGGATTTCAGTTACTTCTTCCTTTCTGCTTCAGCATCATTTAAAATATCAGAAGGCATAAAAACAGCTCTAAGGAATAGTATTAATTCATTAACTTCAAGGGAGTTGACACCGTTTTAAGAGAGAGTTTATCTTTCTTTTTTGTTGTTTAATTTCATCAGCGGATTTGTAGGTGCTCTCTAAACGTATTAAGGAGACAAGTATAAATATAATGTTATGTCTTGGAAGGGTGAGGTGGGCGAATTAAGCAAAGTTTAAGTTAGGCCAAATTTTTGGATTGCAGAAGAAATGTTTGGATTTCTCACTGAAAATGTGGACAGAATTTAGCAGGGTTTTGAGGATGTGCTTTCTTTTCTGCACACTGTAGCTCTTCTAAGTATGTCTGCAAGAAAAGCAACAAGGTAAGTACTCTTAAAGTGTTTTCAGCTCATCTTTTGTGAGGAAGAATCACAATGTCTTGAAATACTCCATTTCTGTCAAAATATCAACCTCACTTGGGAGCTTGATTTTGTAAGATGCCAACCACTCCTTTCCATTTGGCAGATTAAGGGATTCTTTGGGTACCAGGTAGCTGAGAAGTGACCTGAGAACTGAAATGTTTAGCCTGAAAAGGTTGTGAAAGACTAGATTATCCCCTTAGAATAAAAAGCCTTATCTGGGCCCGACTTCTGGATCAACATTCATTGAAAAGCTCAAATAAGATTGAAGACTTAATACAGCCAGTGAATACATATAATGGTTCAGGCTACAGTAGAGAAAGAGGAGATTAGAGAATATTGAGATAAACTAGGAGGAAAGGTTGAGGGAGTTGGGATTGTTCAGCTTGGAAAAGAGAAGGCTCGGGGGAGACCTCATTGCGGCCTTCCAATACTTAAAAGGAGCTTACAGGCAGGAGGGGGACCGACTTTTTACACAGGTGGATAATGGTAGGACAAGGGGGAATGGACTCACACTGAAAGAGGGGAGATTTACGTTGGACATCAGGAAGAAGTTCTTCCCTGAGAGAGTGGTGAGGCGCTGGCACAGACTGCCCAGAGAAGCTGTGGCTGCCCCATCCCTGGCTGTGCTCAAGGCCAGGCTGGATGGGTTCCTGGGCAGTTTGATGTAGTGAGCTAGTGGCTGGCAGCCCTGTCCACGGCAGGGGGGTTGGAACTAGATGATCTCTGAGGTCCCTTCCAACCCAAGCCATTCTATGATTCTATGATTCTATGATTCTATGATTCTAAAGTAAATGTTTTTTAACTCATTCTGTCTTATGACATGCAACTCGGGGTACACAGAATACTGGCTGAAATGATCTCAGAAAGTTTAGTGTTTATCCCCAGAAGTCACAAAAGACAGGTGAGCATGGAAAAAGGGCAGAGATGGTGTCTATCCATAATAATAAGAAAAAGCCAAATCCATGGATTCATAATAAAGCCAATACACGGAATAAATAATCAAACAAATGATCTATAAGCATCCTGAAAAGGTAACAAATTTGTAAGTAAAGCAGCTGGCACCAAACAGTTTTCCTTCTACGACAAGGCAACAAGCCTTGTGAGTAGGAAAAAGGCATTGGGTGTCACATGTCCTGATTTTAATAAGGCTTTTGATTCTGTTTTACGAGACGTTGTCATAAGCAACCTGAAGAGATGATGACAAGAATAATCTGTTCTCTTAGGTTAATGCAGGACTAGTAAGTGGTAAGTGGACTAGTGGTAAGCTGTGGTCAGAGAACAGTGACTACTAATGGTTAACTGTGAAACTGAAGGAAAGTTTTGACTGGAGCTGCTTGGGATATGTGCTGTGCCAGTGCCATGCATGTATTTTTTAATAATTGGGGTGGTGGAAGGCAGAGGGTTTCTTTCTTAGTTTTTAAGCTAGGATTAGCAGTGGACAGGGAGGAGATAATGGATTCAGAATGAGAAATGATCTGGACAAATCAGACAAGTGGCCTGGACAGACTGGGGTGCAGGGTGGTGAGGACAAACGTGAAGCTCTCCATTGAGGTAGGAATACTCAACAGCATTAATACAAGACTGGGAAATTACTGGCTAAGCATCTGTCCTGGAGAGAAAGGTGTAGGTCTTAGAGTGGATCATCTCAGAACAGGTTTCACATGAAATAGGACACACATGAAATGTGATGCAATAGGGTCACACAATTGTGGCCAACTAGAAATATGATCCTTGAGAGAAGATTGAACAAATTGGGGTTGCCTAAACTAAAGAGCAGGGAAGGAACATGGTAAGTTTTGAAGGACAAATGGAAAGATGAAAGAAATAATCTGTCCTCTTTGTCTACTGGGACAAGGGGTAATGGGCTTTAACTGCAGTGGAAGAGACATAGCTTAGATGCCAGCAAGATCCTTCTACTAGTGATAATAGCAAAAGGGGGAAATAGGCTGCCTGGAAGCTTACCAAACGGAGGTTAGTCGGATATCAGTCCAGGATAATGTGGATCTAATTCATACTGCCTTTTGGATACGGAGATGGACTAGATGACCTCCTGAGGTGCCTTTCAGCTTCAATTTCTTAAACTTAAGTATCTTTTAATATTTTTTTCATTCATTTGCTTTTAATTTCTTTTCATTTTAGTCCAGATAAGCCTTCCCAGTCTATGAAGAGTTAAGATTTCCTCTGCTCCTCAGTATCTTACAGAATACTGTTAGCATTTAGCATCAATTAAAATGGCAGAGCCTTATGATTCGCTCTCCACCTTTGCTCAGCCTTATCCATTACTCTTGAACCAGTTAAATAAATATGGTTTAACTGCAGTCTATTGAATAAATGTGCTCTCTTTCTTCCTCTGTGTGTGTGTCTGTACATATATAATATCTATATATATATATATTTGAAATTACGGTTTCATTTATCCTAAGTTTCTGGAATTTATTGATTTTTTTAACAGTGTTTAAATTACATCCACTTTTATGGAGACAAATCTGTTGAAGAATTAAACAGCAAAGTTTGCTCCAATCTATAAACATGACAGGGGGATGATTTCCTCTCATTTGCTAAATATACAGCTCCTTAGTCGGAGACATAAATAAGAATGTTGCCTAAGTAGGTCAGATTTGAGCTAGGGCTTTTCAAAAGACATGAAAGCACCCACCGTGAATATACACTTCAAAGCCAGAACCCATTTTTTGTGCACATTTTGTTCCCGAGAAGTTTTCCATCTGTTCTAATGTCATGGCTTTGCCACAGTGGCTTGTCCTCAGACTCTGTATCTCTGGCAACTCATATGCTTTACTTTTTAATGCGGCAGGTAAAGGAGATAATTGGAAGACCTTCAGAGCCGGGGGAGGAGGGTGGGAGGAAAGGGGGAATCTTTCTCTTCTAAATGGAGACGAAGGACAGACATCCTCTGCTCCTTGTTGTTAGGTATCTGGTTTGATTGGATGCCAGCAGCTGAAAGGAGGGAGTGTGCATTTTGAAAGGCCTTTCGAGGAGAAAATCTGAAATTAAAAGAGAGATAATATTTATAGAGGTTAGTGAAGTTCACTTCACCCTGTTCTCTGTAGCAGTGCAGTTCCAAATTCAGGATTCCTGATGGATTTAAACCCTTTTTCATCAGCAATAGTCCAACATGATCTGCCTGTCACCTTTTCAAACGATGCCTTTCTGACTTCTCTGTGTAACTCTGAAAGGGGAGGAAGCTTCCTCACTAATATGTCACTCAACCCACCCACCCAGACACCCACATATTTTTTGAAGCCAGTGGAGAAAAAAAAAAAAAAAGCAAAAAACAAAAAATCACCCTGCATTGTAGCTGAGCTGAAGAAAGCGCTTCTTTAAACACCAGGGAGCACTGGTCCTAGGGGTGAAGCCAGTTATAAAACAACTACTTATTGATACCTCAAGCCAGTCCTCAGCTGTACAAAAGAAGCGGAGCTGTGCTTTTTGCTATTTTACCTGGAAGTCGGTGGCAACCTCACTGCCTGTTGTGTTTACACAAGACCTTTCATTTATTTGGATTGCAGAGTACTTGCTACTCATACAGGAACTGTGGGGTTGCCATTGGGTGCCGCATGACGCACGCGTAGCCCTGCGCTGTTGTTGATACCTCTGTAACAGGGAGCAGGGAGTGGTGGGATACCTGGAGGCCAGGGGAGCTCTGCAAGGAGCTGACTGCTGTGCCTTGGCTGATACAGGAGTGCAGAAGATGAAATGAAAGGCAGGGAATGGGGTGGGAAGGAACCAGAGGCCAGAAGGAGCAGGGATTGCTAGGGAAACAGGAGGGCTGTGAACCTAGGCACCATGTGCATGTGCCTGAGGAAGTCCACAGCAATGGGCAGAATGGCTAAGGGGTCCTGCAAGTCCCAGAACTGGGCCTGGGAGAAGGCTTGCACCAGACATAAAGATCCACTCCGGTGTCTTTGTCATATTGGCCATGCTTAATGCTTAGGGAGCAAAACTTCTTTCTAAATGTCTAAAGAACGTGTTCTGGGGCTATCTGCATCTTCACACCCCGAGGCTGATAACATCCACTGTTACCAACACCTTCATCACAAACAACCCCGAGACAAGTGAGTTCATTTAGTACATCAATACTCACATATATAGCAACTCTTTGGACAGCACTTGTGTTTGCTGGTCTCTAAGGAAAAGGCAATTTGCCTTCCTTCCTGCATCTCAAAGCACCTTTGACATAGTCGTAGCAAACCTGTGAAACACAGTCAAGATTTGGAATGGGATGAACTGTCACCTGGTTCACAGCAACACCTGGCAGCTGGTGTTCCACCATATACAAAGGAATTAATCTTTTACCCGTGGAAGAAAGAACAGCATAAGAATTTGCTTTAAAGGATTCAGCAATTAAGGGCAGAATAAATATGAGTCATCTGTCCAGAAAAGGTTGTGCCAGATGCAGATGCAGAGTAATTCTGCATGTTAATACCACTTATGCAACATTGGTCCTATGACAGGGAACATTTGCTGTCAGTTTGTGAGGAGGTAGGTGCACATGCATACATGTGCAAGAACATGGGTATAATTTGGGGTTGTTCAATTTGCTAATCTGCCATCTTTTCCTCTCAGGGCTTTTTTAATGAGTCTCAAAATAATTAGGAGGCTTACAAATTTTGACTCTTGGCACAGAGAATATCGATATAGGTACTGAATATAAAGCTGGCTAAAAGATGGGAGTACAGTTAGAGGGAAATTCTATTGATTTGTGATTGGACATGTATTAAAACAAGCAAACGAAAGAAAGAATAAAGAAATTCCCAGCAGCTCCATAGGCTCTACCACTGCTCAGTGGGTAGATATAACTCGTCAGTGAGCTGCTACCATGGGTGCCCAGGGTCAGTGGTTCCAGAGCAGTGCTACAGGAGAGGAGACCCTGAGTGTTGAACTGGTGTCCCAAGGCCCAGGGCTCACCTCCAAAGCTGGAGTGAGGTTCCTAGAGAGCTGAGGTTGTCACTAGGTTTGGGAAAGCGAACCTAGGAAAGAATTGGTATTTTTTTGGTAAGAAAATTTCTGAGTAGCTTTTTTCAAAAGGCTTTGGCATTATTCTCTTTTAGTTGTGGAATGGGAAAGCTGCTAAATCCCTGTTAATGGAATCACCCTGAAGTTCTCAGATGTCCTGTTCTCTGAGCATTGGAGTATTTGGAGATTACAGAGTATTTGGAGGTGGTTTTGTTGATGAGAAATAGTGACCAAATTACTCTTTGCTCTGGCAGTTCTAGGCTTGCATACGATTCCTCAGGGGATGTTTGTAGCCAGACAGAGAGACCTTATCTTGCACAGAAATAACCCCACATCACAGTGCTGGGGACATTTATACCACCACCACTGTCTGTGTTGCACAAGAGCTGCTTGTTGGGCCATGTGAGGGAGACTCTAAGGTCCTGGAAGACAAGGCTGGGCTTCTTTAGTGAAGGATAAATGCAGGTGCTGCTTGCATTGCTGCTAAGTGTTTGAGTGTGGAGACACTAAAATGTATCAGATGCCTCGGGCTGCTCTTAACAAGGGCAGTAGTAGTGGCAGACTTTGTGGGGCTGTAATGTGATTTACTAACATGTTTCCCATGTTTACCATGACTTCATTTACCTCCAGTTTACCTCATATTATTGAGATTAGGAAATTTGTCTATCTGGGAAGGGGGCAGGACTCATGAAACATAGGTGCGGGGTAATGTGGAAAATGCATGTTGTCGTTCGAATTGTGATCAGCTTTGAAAATGGAAAAGAATGAAAGGATTTCTTTTTGCTGTCTTGTTGATGGGCGCATGTGTCCCGTCTTCTTCATGCTATTGCAATGAAAACACCTGGAAATTAATTAAGGGGTTGAGGATTCAGGGAAGGAAAATGAGCTGCTAATGCTGAAGGCAGCCAGGTTGAGTAGCAGGGGAGCGCAATGTGCTGCTGCTTGCAAGGCACTGCTGGGAAATAGGAGGATGGAGGAGCACAGAGGTCAGGGCTATTAATTCTGTGTGTTGTATATGTGACTAAGAGCAGGCTATTTCAAGACCAGTGATTAAATTTTTGGAGTATTTTGCTGATTTTTTTCATCTTCATTTTCAATAAAGAGGATTCACCTCTGGTGAGGGATTGCAAGATGTTCAGCTGCCCTAAGGGGAACCAAGTGCCATCACATCGCTGGATCTAGCGTGGATCTTGCTGAATCCAACAGGCTGGTCCCAGGGGCAAACTCAGGCGATGAGGGTCAGCCTCTTGGTAGTCCAGATCTATCCAGCTTCTCTGCTTCACCACTCAGTTTGCTTGTGAAACGCGCGGGCTGTGAGCACAAAGAACACCAAAGCGTTTAGTAAATTCCAACTCCTAAGATGCCCAGCTTTAAAAGTTGACAGCAGCAAAATGTGATGTAATGATAATTAACTTCCAGGATGGCAGACTCTCTTATTTCAACACATGTTGGGCACTACAGGGGCTTTGGTGTGATGGGCTGAAAGCACTGCTGCAGGGATAGGGGTTGGCAGCGGCCCCCAGGGCTGATGGCTTCCAGGAGGGGACAAATAAAAGGGTGCTTCGGTGCATTCTGTGCTCCTCCTGCACCTCCAAATATTGCAGCTGCTCAGAGAGGCTGTCAAGTTAGAAGTTTGCTTCTCCTGAGTGCTTGCTGTAAACAGTATGTGCAGCCGTGTTGATTATATGCCAGTACACCAGGATAACTATAGCACAGTAATTAAAGGGGTGAGAACATTTTGGAGTACTTTCTGCCACTTGTGTGTGTAATCCCCCTGTGTTTGGCAATAAATAGAAGTTTTAAGTTTGATTAATACACACTTGACTGGCTACCCATTGCCAACACGCTTCGGTGGCCCAAGATGTTACCCACCTCATTGCAGGGTTGGCAGCAGTGCGGATGCAGCGGAGAGGGGGCACAGGACAGCCCCCAGCAGGTATGGGGGAATGGGGTCAGTGGGCAATGCACAGCACCCAGCACCTGCACCTGGGTGAGAGGGAGAAGATGAAGTAAACAATCAGCTTTTCTCCTAAATTTGGGGCAGTTCGGGCTGTTCTCCTAATTCGTTTCTGAAAGCTGGGTTTCATAGGTGAGTTCCTCACAGGCTGGGGAGTCAGAAGGTCAAATGAGTCTTGAGAGAGAAACGAGGTCTCACCTCTCTCTTTCCCTCTCCAACTTCTTTTATGCAGGGAAATTTGAGCCATTGATTTTATATATATATATATTTTTTCTGAGTTTAGCAGAAGCAACAAAAACAGAAGAAATGGTTTGTATCAGACCAAATATACGTTCCTTCCCTCCTCTTCGCCTCCTGGGATGAAGCAAACAAACAAATCATGCTGTTTAGCACAATTGTGTCATTTGCCCTGAAACAAGCCATTTCATTTTCTGCACTTTTTGAAAAGCAGAGGCAAGGAACAGCGAGAGTTTCATAAAACTGCCAGAGGATCTGGACTCCAGTCCTGTCTCTGGCAAGCACTCATTTATTTATCAGAGGTGGTGGGGAGTCAGCAGGAGCCATACTGTCTCGTCATTCCCCCCCGGGCCCCGCCTCGGCTCAAGAACACACCCCAGGCTGAAGTTTGGGGCATTTTCTGTGTGCATTGTGGCAGCTGGGCAGGTGAAGGAGTGAGCTGGTCTGGAGCAGGCACATGAAGTGCAGGAGGGAGTTGCAGGAGAGCAGAAGCAAGGGTCAGGGAGGCTGGGGAAAAGAGTTAACTCAGAGCGGGGAGAGAAGGTGTTGGCAATGAACAGTGTGTCCATTGTTGCAATTTTTCTTCTCTGTTTTTCTCCTTGATACTGTCTTTCCTCTGATCTCCCTGCCTGTCCTTATCCTTTGCTCCAGTGCCTTCTCATTGCCTATTCCTAGCCCTCTTTTCAGCTTCTCAGCCTTTCCTCTTGACCAGGTGCTTTGATCTGCTAAGACAAATTGGTGGTCCACGGTATAAACTGCCTAGGGTTTAGCATGTATGGCTGCCTGTTTTGAAGACCGTGGCGTGCCTGTACCCAGGGGAATGCTATGCTCTCCCTGCTTGGCTCAGCCAGCAGCAGCAGGTACAGAAATCAGTAGATTTAATAAGAAAGGTTTCGTGGAAAGCTGTGTGAAACTTCTGCCCCTTGCATTCCCGCTTCTGGCATTTGGGAGCACAGGAAGGACATATAACCTCTCATGTTCTTCCTGGCCTGTCACTCTGTCCTGCTGCACGTGCCAGCTCCCACTTACTGAAATGAGGCAGCTGCTTGCTGTGAGGAGACATCTTCCTTTTGACTTCCCTGTGATACCCAGTCATCGTCCCCTGGTGCTGGGTGCTTGTTTGAGCTGTGCTTCCTTTTCTTCATGGCAGAGTGCCTCCCCTGCACAGCAATGACCAAGGGCGCAGACGTGCTTCTCCTTTGCATTGTGAACATTTTCTGCTATACATGCAAAATGCAGCTTCCTTTTTTTTTTTTTTTTGTAAGTGTTTCTGTTTTTGCCACTCTCAGAAATATCTTGATTTTTCATACTGTGGTTTTCTATGCCCGGCTATGGCATTTTGTATCTTCTTCATAACAACTTCACTTGAGAGGTGAAAGAGGAGGCTCTAAAGCCCAGTTCCTAGATTACGACCTGCACATTATTTAATTTAAACCCGCCCCCTTTTACAACAGACAATCAAGATGTAACGGTGTAAAGTGCTTTGGGACTCCTGTGATAAAAGACCCTGTAAAAATATAAACGTAAACAGATGGCAGTCCCAACCTGCCTGTTAGAAGCAACACATGAGCTCACAGAAAAAGGTGCAAACTCTACCCCTTCCTGGGTTGTCTCAGGCAACAATAAATGTAACCTTTCCCATAGCTTGCATGTTTGGTTTCTTTCTAATGTAGACATCTATTTCTCACCAAATTACACCAACCTCAGACAAAATCATCTAGGTTGCAGCTCCACACTCGGTCAGGCATTTTGTTCCTGTTCAGGAAGGGGTCCACGGCTGTGGCCCAAAACAGATGTCAAACACCATTCTGCCAGCTGAAGCATTGCCAGCCGAGACTATGGCTATGCCTAACTGCTGTGACGCTGATGTCTTCTAGCAGGGAGAAGCCTAAAATGACAGGTCCACGGATATAATATCTGTCACCAGTTTGCCGCTGAGGTCGGTCTGGGACATGATGTACAGGAATGGAAAGAAGTGAAAATGAGTGAGGCATGCAGAGACATGTGTTTGCTGAGGAAAAGAGAGAGCTGGTCTTTTTCTGCTCTTGACTGTTCTTCTTAGCACCATTTTTTTCCAAAGGATGGATTTTCTCTTTATCTATCTTGGCTTTTTTCCCTGCTGTGAGATGTTTTGGGTCAGACGATATTTTGCTGGGCTTTAGAAAACTGCTAAGAATTAATTAATCTGTAATTAAATTGATGGGAAAAGACATACAGAACTGTTAATAGAATTACATCCTCAAAAGGAATAAAAATAAGACAGTTTCCTTTCATTTATCTTTTTTACAGTGTGCAGTCTGACAGATTTCTGACCAAGTTCGGGTTAAGACAAAGTGCATGTGGCAAAAGTTGGAAGTGTTGTAATGCTGCCTACTGTGATTTGTGTAAACATTTAGGATCCCCTGGAGAGGAATGTAATCCAGGCTTCCCTGCTTACACAGAAATGCTCAGAACAATATAATATTTGAAAGAAAAGAAACATCTTTAATTGGATTTGTACTGACTATTTTTGAAATACAAAGACCACACTTCATCCAGTAAGCTACAGATTTTGTTGGTAGTCACAGGGAATAGACAGGCCTTAAATTAGCTACAGGACAGGCCTCTCTCTTGTTCCATGAGCCTAACAAAATGCTGAGGTTAAACAGAAAATTCTAATGATAAGAGAAGGCTGTAAGACCCAAGCCACATGCTTCTCTAAGTCTATACAAATTAGACTAAATGGATCATGTGATTTCCTCATGCATTCCTCAAATGACAAAAAATGAAATGGAAGATGGTTAACAGTTTGTCTTCCTTCTAACTAGAAGTGTGCTCTAAGATGGAGTGGTTACTCAGGTTGCTCTGCACTGTTTTCCAAGGCAGGTGGTGCCAAAGGGTGATGTGCTTGCTGCCGGCGGAAGCCACCAGAAGACTGGTCACCTTGCTCTGAATGCCTTCTGCCTTGAAAGATAACCTGCCCTTATCTTAGCACCCATCATCTTGCAGCAAGCAGAAGAGTGCCAGCTCATGGCACTGCTCATGTTTTCATGCCAGGCTATCTCCCTTTCTTTGCTATACTGAAGGCCAGGAAAGAAAAGTGCCATGATTTCATTACTTGTGAGGGGAATCAACAGCAGCAAAGAAAAGAAAATAGCACTCCAAAGAGAATATCCAGATTTGCAACAGCCCTTGGCTTTTATATTAATAGGAGAGTGATATTTGAGGCTTTTGTTAATGAATAAAGTCAGTTTTATTTTTATTTTCCTTCCCATTTGTTTCCGTCCTTGCACTGAAGATTGGTGAGGTTCATCAGTATTGGCAACAGGCCTAATGCTGTCAGATGCTGCACTCCCCTTAACATCAATAAAGGCTGAAGAATAACAGAACTTGAGGCAAGAATAGGCCTCAGAGGAGATATATTGCCCTGAAGCAAATAAAAATTCTATGCCTCTATAGTTGCCTGTATTTATTATTTCCAAGTATCCAAATAATTTTAAGACATATTCCTGTAAAAGGAAAAGATATAAGCTCAGGTTCAACCTGTCTGTTTTTTGGCACATAATGGATATCCCAAAATAAGGTACATTGCAACTTAGGCCTTCTTTTATGTAACTAGTGAAAGAAATGGGTATCTTCATGGATAAATTAAAGCTGTGCAAGATCTGAGACCCCTTTGGAGAGGACTGCTGCTTCACTGACTTGAGTGTTTACACACCTCATGTAGGTCTCTTATCCAAGTGTTTACGGTTAGGGGGGATGAGTCTAGTCCGTATTCACCGAGATGGTAAGTGAAAGTTAGGACAGGGCAATTTGTGAATGATAAGATCCTTTAATTTCTGTTTAAGGAAGGTGCACACTTGAATGGTTCCAGTAAGCGTGTTTGGTAGAGCTGTGCACACATTAAGTCAGGAATAATGTTGCCAGCTGAATAGGTATGATTTTGGGGGGGACTCCTAGAGAATGAGGGGACAAGAAGAGACAGGGTGGGAAAGAGGATTAAGAGTAAGGTCTTGGAAGAAGGGACAAGAAAGTTAAGCTGAATACACCTAAGCAATGCATTAGTAACTACTGATGGCCATATCACCTCTTCAGTAAGGACCCCAAAAAGAAGTTGTTATAGGGGAAGACAATAGGAAGACAATAACCTCTCTTGTATGTGGATGATGGTCCCCTCCTGTCCTTTGCTTTTGAGTCAAAGGAGAGAAACTGCTGCTTTTAAGGAACTGCTCAGCAGTTCAACCGAGCTGTTTTAGACATTTAGAAACAAGATGACTCCTACCTTGTCGGTTTCTTTCTATTGATGAAAACGGAGCTGAGGGTTGTTAGTTCAGATAGGGAGTCTATTGTTTATCAGATGCTATCAAGCAATCTGTAAACTTGCATTCACCTCTAAATAGCTAACAAAACTGCCAAACAATTATTTTCTCAACCAGTCTTGTTTCTGCATAATCCAAGTAGGACTTTTAGGTGGTAGAGGAGACTTGCTAGGCTGATATATTTAAGAAAAGGCTAAATTAGATATTTTTTGGTAAATTGCATTTCCTCATTAGTCATTGCTTCTCTTTTCATTCTGAGAAACTGCTCTCTTCAGATGTGTTCATTTTATTTGGCAGAGGTGCAGATAGCTCCAGATGTTGCTGATTCTTTTTCAGTTCATTACCTCGGGAAACTGCAGTAGCACCTGAGAGAAAATATAAACTAACCTGGAAAAAAAAGAGAAGAGGGAAAGGAAAATCTGATTAATTTATTTGCTCTGAATGATCTCTATGTGTTTCCTTAAAGATGAATTAGAAGCCTTTTTATTCACAGAGAGCTGAATTCACGGCAGTATACATTTCCTGTCAGAGTTGGAAACAGCACTGATAGAGTTGCATTTTCTGTCTCCTCATAAGGATCTACTATTGCAATGGAAAACAGATTACTAAATGCTGCAATTGGCAGGTAAGTGATATTGAGACCAATATCCTTGGCTGATATAAATTAGTGCAATCTTCAGACTGCAGCAGAGCTGGGCTTTTTCACCCCATCTGAAGATGAGGCTCCTAGTTTCGTAGCTATGGGCTGTTGCCATTTCAAACCTGGAAATATAAGGTATCTACTATCACTTTCAAACTTTTGAAGCTTGACGGAGAAAGAATATTCTTGCTGTTGTAATCTACTAAAGATAAAGCCAGAGAAAACACCGAGCATTGAGGGTTTTTTCTTGCTTTGGGAGACCTTTTTTTGCTTACATTCTTTGCTGTGTCAACAGAGGGTGACAAGGTTAATGACATACAGACCCTTTCCCCTCTAGAGTAGCAGTTCATCTCCAGCTCATGCTGCTAGCTACCGAAAGTCATTTCACCTAACGAAAAAAAGATCCCATTCAGTTCCTGGCAGGTAAGCATTCACAAGTCTACAACCACTGCGATGGAGCTTTCCCTGTCACTAAGCAGAGAGAGTGGGCACGGCATCTGAATGACATGCCCAAACACTCCTCTGTGACACCTCTGGAAAGCTGGGCAGAATTTTCTGTCCGGGGCTGGGAGGCACTGAGATTTACAGGCTATTACCTTCCACCAGAATAACATTCAGTCAAAGATAACTTGCGCCTGCTGGTGAAAGTACTTCCAAATAAATAAATGAAGGAGCGGTTTTCTTTGGAAACCAGTCTGATATCACTTTTGACAGATAACAGCAATTGTGATGAAGAGTAAACACCTCAGTCACAGGGTGATGCGAAGCATGCTGATGCACACTGGAAGCAAAACCGCAGACCAGCAGCTGACGGCTGAATCACTGCTGTATCTAATTAGGCACATCAGTTAAGATATGCAAGCTTCCAACTGTCTGAGAAGGACTGAGATCTCTAATACCAATCTGTTATTGTCCTCACTGCTCAGAAGAGGTGTGGTGAGAAGATTAAAGAAACAGCATTTTTTGTCCGTGGGGTCAGTATTTTTCGGAGTACTTGCTGTGGGGAAGGTGGGGCGGGCAGTTCAGTGCTGTTACATCACAATTGTCTGATTTGGCCCTCTGGGTAATGCCAAGGTAAAGAAATAAATTGCTCCTATTTAAAGCGTCGGTGAATAACAGCAGCCCTTTGCTTTTCTAATTTGGTGTCATTTGAATTGTATATCTTATTGAATCAGACAAAATATGTATTTATGCATTAGGTTTCTTCAAAATTCCTTGTACGTTTTTTAACAAGATGCAGGAAAAATAAACTGAAACGCCGATCTTTTATTCCTAGCTTGTTTGTGACAAAGATTCAGCAATGCCCTGTGCTGAACATGATTCACATAATGCAGAGACCGCGGTTTCTGAGCTTGAATGGGGTCTAATCAACAATCTTAGGAATAAAGAGGAATCTTAACTCAAAAATGCTGATGCATGAAGGAACGTAATTCTCTGTATGCTCAGTTACTGTTTAGGGGACACTCATGCTATAGCAACCACAGTGAACTAGGCCAGTGCATTCAAAAGCAAATTAAGTTGTAAAATAGTGCTGTATGTTTATGTGTTTGTCTAAACATATGTACAGAAATTATTTATATTGTTGCTTACATTTTTCCTCTTCTTGTGTAGTTGGTTCATCCCTGGAATCACTCTATTGAAGTTAACAGTGAGGAATCAAGGAGGTATTTTGCTCTTTTTACTAAATTTTTGGGATGAAACTTCCTGTAACATCTGACAAGACCATACATCACTCCCAGGTTTGCTGTTCTCATCCAGGCAGGAGTTCTCAGTGGCATGGAGGAGCACAGCACAAACCCCAGTCTTCAGAGAATGCAGAGGATATTGAATGTAGCCTCTTGTTGTGTAAATGAACAAAAATTGCAGTGTCCTCCTGAGAATTAGGGTGCAGCTCCATGCTACGGATCCTTCATTAGTGTATCCAAAATACCCACTCCCGACCCTGTCTGCTGCTTGTGCCTTCCTCCATGGATTATAAGAAAAAAATGCTTCTTCAGTACCACATGATTTTATATCTCTGTCTTAGCTGAGCTGGTGCAAAGGAGAGGAATAACCAGTCCTCCTTGGGAATAGGAGGTGGGAGGGATGTGGGTGATGGTGAGGGCAGGGGAGAAAATGTCTTAACCAGTGCTACCACCAGAGGATTGGAAACATCATAATTTACCCTTAATTAATTGGGATGGTATTCATCTAAGGCGTGCGTATGGACACTGGGCGTGTCTGGAGAATGGGTGCCCTCTCTCATGCAATAAATCAGCTCCCTGCTGATGAGTTGCTCTTTCCATCCTTTGTGAGGGTGTCCAGATGCCCAGCTGACCCAAGTGCCTAGCTCTTAGATGGCTAAAGTGAGCTCAGGTGAGTGCTACAGTTACCCTTTAATTAGTTTGTTTATTGTCTGAGTTTACAAGTAAATCCATTAACTAGTTTGGTAATGAAGAGATTCTGCAAGCACCTGACATTGGACCTATGTTAATGATGGAAAAACCTATCCTCTGTAGGTTACGTTGTTAAAGAAATGTGATCATCTTCCATTATGTGTCATTATTTGCCAAATGTGGTTTCTTGCTAGCACGAAAAATCGTGTTCTGCTGGAGGAAATTCCTTAAAGGCTTGCCATCTCTCAACATCACTTCTCTCTTCTATTGTTTCTAGAAGGAATAAAACTCCAGAGTGCTTTAAGCTAAAATGACCACTGCTTCTCTTTGTCATTTGGACATAGCCTAACCTCTTCTCTAAGGACTGCTTGCTTTCATTCTCCAGAGAGGAGTAAACCAAAGACATGATATTAGAAAGCTGGAACACCTTACCCAAAGAGTCATTCTATCTAATCTGGCACCATAATTACTGCAGTGGCTTTATCATAATCTTATGTTTACTGAATATAATAACCATAAAGCAATGTATGTGCTATGTACTATACTGTACACACAGCAAACACAAGGTAGAATTAAGGTTATCTAGGTACAGATATGAATGTCATTTTAAACTGTTTTTTGCGTTTAGAATACTTGGTCTGGAGATAATTAACTGTGTAAAAGACAACGTAAAAGATAAATATGTACTTAGTCACATCTGTGGCTATCTTGCTACAGTTTTTGTCTGTCAGCTGTTGCACCACTGTAATTCTGTAAGTCAGCATTATGGTATGCAATGTGTTATTTTTACCTGGCCATTGATCAGATGAACTGTTGGCTGCTTCTCCAAGCCAGCTGAAGCTGGCCTTGCTTTCCAAGTGAAATCAGTGCAATAAATCCCTGACTGACCAGAAGAACTGTGTTTGATTTATTATTATTACAATAAAGTTGTCTGTTCATAACTTGAGGATTGCTTCTATTTTTCTTTATGTCCTGTTTATAAACTAGATCAATTTTGTTATTATTTTCTGGAACTACACATACCTCTACTGAGCCCTTATTCATTGATGAACTCTTTAAATAACTCAGTTGCAGAGTTTGTGGTCTTCTGCAGGTAGGGAACAGAGGTGTATAAAAGTGAGCATCATTTGTGTGCTCTATGTGAGACATTTTGGAAGACTTTGGTGTCCAGAAAGCACAGATCGCTTGCCTTTTGATGAATAGCTTATTTTGAATGTTTAAATCTCATATGTTAATTTTGAAAATATGGATTAATCTGGCTGAGTCTATTAGCTATGAATTATTTTTTGTGCCTCTTTTTTCTTTTCTTTCTTTATACGCACACACAAAAAGGAGAAACTAACCAATTCATTTGTTCGTTTTGTTGTTTGCAGCTTCCAGGTTTTGCTCCTTTCTCACCCTAGTATCAGCATAAGCTGTAGTATGCAGGTTTTCCCCCTTCTTTCTTTCCCATTAGTCGCTCTATTAAATATGTTAATTGTAGTGTCGCAGATTACTGGGAGCTCCTTAAATCAAAGCCATGAGACTTGGTAGCAAGGCGCTTAGCTATGAGCTTTGCAGATGATAACTGCATCATATGAGTATTCATACAGAACTGATTGAGCCCCTGAGGCCAGATGCTAGAGCTGTTTCGTGCTACTCTGGCACCATAAAACAAACTTGAACGGAGTTTACAAGTCTGCTTGAAGATTGTTTCCAAGTGAGGAAATCCTGCCATCGTGGCTTTGATGCTGTCTAGAGATTGTTCCGTCTTGGGCAAAATGCAGCCCTCACTTAGAGGAGGAAAATGGGGGTGAAAGGTGTGGACCTGTGGCCTGGCCAGGAGGGTCAATCACTGCATCCTGAACTAAGGGGAGCTTGGATGACCACTATTGTTTTTAAAAGTACAGACTTGGAGAGATCTAGGAGATCCTGTCATAAAATTAAAAATTTGTGACAATAAAATATTATTATTATTACACATAATCATCACCTCAAAATGCCTGGTACTGTACAAACACATCTCATCTGAAGTAACTTGTGCTGACAGCTCTAAAATTTCCCTCTCTGTGCATCTCTGATCCCACTTTCCTCTTTTCCAAGGTATGTTTGCTGAGGTGGGCTGGTACATGCTACATCTTAGAGCAGATACGAAACAATTTTATTTGTACTGCCTGGCATTTCAAGCAGGAAGAATTCAGTATCTGTGTCACTGCCTTTGCCATATGCAGTTGGGTTTTCTCCTTCCCCTCTGGAATTCTTCTGGGGACACTGCATAATAAAAGTCTCAACTTAATCAAGAAAAATTCAACATGTGGCACCGCAAGAGAAAGCATCAGGATATAAAAGCAGAAAGCAAACAAACAAGCAGACCCTTGTGATGTCAGACTAATAACACAGTTGCTGCTATGCTCTCCGGCTTTCTGGTGTGTGTACTGTTTCTCCCATACAACATTGTTCTGTGCTTTGTTTCCTTTGGCTGCTCAGCCCGAGAGGGTTAGCTTCTGCCAGGGGGGCTGCTGGGACACCAGCAGGTGTCTGAATAATTGGAATCAAAATTCTTTTAGAAAGAAGCAGTTCATGGAAAAGAAAACCCTTCCCTTAGATTAAAAAAGTAAAAAAAAAAAAAAAAAAAAAAAAAAAAAAAAAAAAAAGGAGAAATCATTTTCCAGGGCCATTAGCAGCATCAAATCTTCCTCTCTCTTACTTAGAGGTAAAATTAAGACACACCTGAAGGCACACATCCCAGATTGGAGAGGGTTTAGCAAAGCATAAGAGGTGAAGAACATCATCCTGCAGGCCTGCAGGAGGTGGAGGTGGTTCGTAGTAGCATTGGGACCAATGCTGGTCCAAAAGGACACTGGAGCTGCAAGCCAACGCAGCAGCAGGGACCAAGTAGCTGGCTGTTGGGGCTGCCCCCCGGCAATGCAGCCAGCCTCTCCCTCACCTTGTCCCTTTGGCCCTGGCCTCCTCACTCTGCCTCAGCTGCTGTGCTTACCTCTGTGGCTGGCTGCGTCTGGCCAAGCAGAGGGAGAGGGATGCCTTCCCTTTGGCATAAAAAGGATGTGGAGGTGGATGTGGTGTGCTGGATGCAGGGACATCTGTGGCCCAGGCTGTCTCACCATCTCCCTTGAAGGCTTTGGGAAGGGAGCAGCTGAGGAGCTGCTACTTGTGGGGACTTTTGGTGCCAGGCCTGCAGGAAAGACCCGGGCTGTTTTAAGGCACCCCAGCTCACGGTGAGTCAGGTCGTACAGGAAGCTCTCGTGCTGGAAATGTCTTGGTGCTGAGGGAGGGCAGCCTGTCCCCTGCAGCAACAAGCAAGGCAGAAGGGAGGTAAGCAGGCCCAAATGCAAGCTGGGAGGGTCCTGAAACTGGTACTGGGAGTGGGCTTTAGTGTCAGCACTGCAGGTACGTGGCACTGGCACTAAGGGCTCCCAACAGGGTTCATTGTGTGCAGGGGCTCTGCACACTGACCCCAGGGACAAAATAATTCTTTCTCAAATGTGATTTCTCCTTCAAGGCAGACTTAGGGTCCTGCATACTGTGTAAAATACCAGGAATCCTACCCCCATAGAAAAAGTGAGGTGGCAGGATGAGCAATGGTTAAAAAAATCCCTGTGGGAAGATAACAAGAGGGCTGGGTCCTTGCATTTGCAATAGTAAGAGGAGAAAAAGGGCTTATTGGTTGAGCATGTAAGAGCCCCATAGCTTCTCAGATCGTTTTGGCATTCAGCATGTTTATGAATAATGAAATAAACTAGTGTGACATGAGGGAATAAGCTGTAAAGTGTCACAAAGCACCAGAAACAAAATCCATCCAAAATGCTTCTTTTCTTCTTGAGGAAAACCTAAAACAACTTTTCTGATTACCTGACAGTCCATTTAATCCCCAGGAAACATTCCTTTGTTACAGTTTCAAGGAGAATTACTTGAAATAATCCTTTGTACAACGTGCTTGGTTCTATTTTAGTTTTAAATCATGTCCCTTTTCTTTTTTGATTTTTTTTTTTTTTTTAAGAGGAAAATAAAAAAGACATCTAATCACTACGCATGGAAGAACTGAGGGCAGGCTTTCCAGTACAGGGTTTGTCTTTGTCAGGAGACCTTTGCTAAACAGACCAAGACTTCAGGGGCTGAATGAGAAATAATAGTAATGACAACTTAAATAAAACAACAACAACAACAACAACAACAAACCCACACAATTCTGAAGCCCCAGTTTTCCTAATCAAGTGGTGCAGACCTGGCTATGGCTGTGTACCTGGGATGAGGCATGTTCCTTGGTGGACCTGCGTCACACATGGGTGCCTTTATCGGGCTTTATGCTGTCAGTGACCCAGATTCAGAAGGAGACCTGGGGTCTCCAGCACAGAGATCTTCACGGCTTCTGAGTGACACATGGTCAAGGAGGAGAACCGGGCTTGTGCATGGCTGCTGCCATCTGTCTGCCCTCCAGCAAAGGTCACTTTCCAGGAAAAAGCCACCTCGCGTCTTGGAAAAATGTAGTGGTGTGGTGAAGGAAGGAAAATGAAAGATGAAAATCTCACAAATAATAGCACTTATTTAGATTTCTCAAGCTGATGAGCACCTAGTTGTGCTAGTTAAGGAATGCCATTTATTAGTAATTTTAACAATAAGAAAAGGGTGTAATCTGGAGGATACTGGAGCTTGTAACTTTGGCGTTTAAATGATCTCATCTTTTCTCCCTCACACTAACTTTGGGAATTCATTTTCTCTTCTGTGGCATAGCTATAAATCTTATTCACTTCATTGACATATGCCAGAAATTACTGTGTCCCTATTTCCAGACATCTGAGGGCATTTTGCATGCACAGCTTGAAGGATGATTTCAGGTGGGGTATCTTGGCAAAGACAAGGGGGATTCGGTTTTGGTGAAGATGAATCTGACCATTCCTCTATGGTGAGCTCAGAAGGTGGTGACATTCTTCCCTCACCAGATCTCTTCCCTGAGTTGTTATGCTGTTGGGCATGGAGAAAAACTGTGCACTATCTGTGGTCAAGGTCTGTCTTCATGCTGTGAACTCTTTGCTGAGCTATGGAACACAATGCCTCAAGGTAGTGCAGAAACCAAGTGTTTAGTAATACTTCAGAAAAAAGCCATGCCTTTTTCCTGGATAAGAGCTTTCAGAGTTACACTGAATAGGACAAAAAGTCCTCCCCTAAACCAGGAGTGTTTTTGTCTTCCAAGGTAGGGAGTCAGCACCAGCTGAGCTGGAGCAGAAACTTGAGCTTAGCCTGAAGTGTTTGTGTTTGTGCAGTGATCTCCTGTGGGGCTTCTCATGCCTCGGTCTGCAGCAGCAGGTCCTGAGCACAGCTCAGAGAAGATGCTGGAGTGCATATGAGAGGTTGGTGAATACTGCTGAAAAATATTCATTCCCTCTCTAGTTCAGTGCAGATCACATTGGAGGGAAGAATTAATAACTACTGCCTAGGCCACAGGTTATTCCTGCTTTTTTTCATTCTCCATTTTTTTTTTTTTTTTTCTGCCTTTGCTTTCAGAAAATTCATTGCTCTTTTTACCTCCTGGAGAAAGAAGCCCCTTTTGATCTATAAATAGTTCCATAAATCAAAGCAACGGGGCAACCTTAAAAATACATTGTGGAGACTTCTGTAGTGATTCTGTTACTAAGGTTGTGTTGAGGTTTGAACTTGAAGCAGGACTAATGTTCTTCCTTTCACACTCCAGTGGTTAGATACAGTGGTCAGACTTGGCACAGAATGTCTTCAGAGGACAATTGGCTTTGCTCTGTGTTAGTTTAGGGAAATCTCAAACCTGCACCCCTTTTCTGAGATCTGTTTACACACTGACGTGTGTGCTGGATATTATTTGCTTGCTTTTGGACTTACAAAATGGCCTGCATGAGAGTGTCCTCTTCTCCAGAACTAACTTATTTTTTTTTTTTTTGCCGCTGAGGAACAGCTTGGGAATGCTGGCTGCTTCTCTCCGCCAGTGCTGCGGGGACCTTCTCCATCACCAGCTGGCCCAGCAGAGGGGAGAGGGAGGTAGCAGCAGGCTGGGGAACCGCAGGGACTCAGGGTGGTGTGGGGAGCAAAAAAGAGGAGGAAGCAAAAACCTTGGTGCGGGCCTGGTGCCTTGCCTGCCAGTGCATGGGGATGGGATATGAGTATGAGATGATATGGGGGATTGCAGGACTCTGCAAAAATCCAGCGTGATCTTGTATGCTGCACTCTATCTGAAAAACCTACTTTAGAAAGGAAGAAAGGCTTCTGGGAGGGGGAACAGCAGTAAATACAATGTTATTCTTTAAACAAATATCTTTAGAAATAATATCCTATTTGGTTCAAACAGAGCAGGAAAGGAACAGCTGAAAAGGCAGTTAACACAGAATGCACTAAATGCTCATATGAAGTTGCCGGCATATTATCGTTGTATCTTTAACCAGGGAGGACTTCACTTGCAGAAATGGCTCTTGACAAAGTTAAGTGGCCCTATATATTGTTTGGGAAATTGCCCTTATTTTGTGCGCTTCTTGTTCCAGTAATGGAACCCATGAGCAGAGGATAATTGCAGCAGTCTCATCTGTCAAATAATATTAGAAGTCAACAGCTATAATCTCAGCCACTTGCTTTACACAGCTTTTCTCTGTATTTTCTGTTCAAATTGTCAGTTGTTACATGTAAGTGTCCCCGTTCCCTGTGGCTGATAAAAGTAAAAAGATTTAAGTAAATCAGGAGGAGTGCAGAGAGAGGGCTTGGGCAATGGCTCTCAGTGCTAGCACAGTAAATCATATGACAACAGCACACTGGATATGAAAAATTACAGCCTGAGCATAGTGTTACTTGTTACTATTATTGGCAAAGCAGGGCAGCACTGAATGGTTTGGCTTTGCGGGGATTTGGGGAAGTGCTGATTGGTTTTAGCTTGTGTGGGTTTGTGCTTTATGAGCCTGGATTTTAGTTCTGGGAGATGAATGGGTCCCTGAAAAATCAAAGCAGTACTCAGCTGAAACACTCTTCTCGTCTGCCGGTCGGATCCAAACCATTAGACAATGGCTTTGTTGGGATGGCCATCCAGCTGCGACACTGCAGCTCAGGGTGGTGTCCCCAGGCTAGAGGAAGGAGTACGGATGTGGTTATGGTGATTTAATCCCCACACCACCGCCTCCCGACAAGGCACTACATTTGCTTTCCTTTGTGGGAAGGAGGAACACATCCCATCTCCGTGCCTTGCTGCTCACAAAAGGGCACCGTCACTGCTTTCTGTTGTATTTTTGTGAGTGTTTTACCGCTCTGTTAGGAGCTGGATTGAGACAGCCAATGTATTTTTTACAGCCATTGAATAATTATCAATTGGTCAAAGCCAGATCATGAATAGCTGAAGCCAAAGCCATCCTGCTGGCTGGAGGGAAGGGGCTGTGTTTGCCATTGCCAGGCTCTGTGCAATAGGCAGAGCGATTGCTCTGCAAACAGCCCGAGCTGTGTTTGGCAGCCTCCCCTGAGCTCCAGAGGCAACTCCTCCTGGTTTTGCTATGTGGCACAGGTTACACGTACTGCTGTTGAAATGCTGTGAGAAAGAGTTTCAAAGGGAGGTCTGAGGGCTGTTGTGATACAGATGTTAAACTCTATCTCTGCATGTAGAAATGTATCACCCACTCAGACGGCCTTGTGTGAGTTTACTCTCTCTCGGACTATCGGCTTCTGAATTGTACTCCACACTCACACCCTCCCACGTTTCACAATAGCTTCTCTGTGTCGACAAGCCCTCAGTGGCCAGAACCCTCTCTTATGTTGCTTTCTTATTGATTGCATCCTGGGGCTATCCGAATCCTTGCTGTAGAGTCACGTGATAGGTGCCATTTAAAGCTCTGGACACAAAGCCGAGGTATATCGCTGCCCACGCTGCGTGACTAAGTCATTGTTGCTCAGGTGCTCTGATAGTGTTGGCTGCCTCGTTCTGCTGAATTTCATCCCTCTGGGCTAGAGATAGGCTGATCCCATCAACCGCCTCAGATCCTCCTCTGCTATTTATTTCAGTGTGTCTGTGGGAAATTTTGGGGCTTTCTTCAGTGCTGTGTTTGTATGTACATGGTAATACAGGTCATGATTAATGGGCTCCGCAGTTTCCTTTTTTTAATGTCAGAAAAATGAAATATCTGGCTCGTCAGATCGTTTGCCCTGATTGTTCAGCTAAATGCATTTAGCACCAGAGATAGAGCTAACATATATGTATATGAATACCATTTTGGCAATTATTGTCAGAAATGACAGCTGATTGCAGGTATTGGAATGATGCAACTTGTTCAAACTTAATGTTATCTATTATGAACTCTACTTCATAATGGTAATAGCTGGAAGGCATTGATTTTGTTTTCTGTTACTTATCTCAAGCCCATACATTTTGCTTGCATTATTGACTTTTCTGATCATTTCATGCATCATCTCTTCAGAAGATGTGTAAATCAATGTTGACTGTGCAATATATGTTGTTTATTAAGCTGCTGCGTAGGTTTACACCTTGAAGAGAACCATCAAATGCAGTCCACATCACATGCCTTGCATAATTGTTGATCAGGCCTGGCAAGAGAGGGCAGCCTTGGAGCATGCTGGCACTGGTGTGTAAGAGTTCAGTTAATTATTTATCTGGGCCACAGTATTTGCATGCTTATATGAATTTTTTATGAAGTTAATTAGCTTTTCAAGATGTTGAATCGGTTCAGCGCGGCAATGATTGCAGCCCGATAGACTGGGTGAGCGGCTGGGAGAGTCACAGGCAGGAAGGCAGGTGGAAGGCGATGCACATGAGGGGAGTGCGTTTGGACACTTCCAACAGGTGGCTCTTAGGACTGCAAAACCTATTGTGTTTGTGGTCAGCAATTTGAATGCGTAATACAGGAAGGGCTCAGGTTGCTTCTATATCTCAGGCAACAGATTTAGATGTTTAGGCTGAAATAAAACTCCACCCACATAAAACCCAAGGGGCTGGAAAGAAGAGGGACTGGGGAAATTAAAACCTATCCCCTGAGAAGGGCCCAGGCTGCACAGCTGCTGCACAGGCTATTCGCTCAGAGCTGCTCATTCAGGCTGGGGATGGAAAAAAGCAGTCATCACCCCTCTGCACCAGCTGGGGCCACTGCGCAGTCCTAAAAACAGGCTGTGTGTGTCAGGGCTGGGAATTTGGATCCACAGCTGTGCTGGGGAGTCAATCTCAGCCAAAGGCTGGGAGGCAAACCCAGCATAAGGAACCAGTGAGATTGGAGACTGCAGAGGCTGGTGCGGTTGTGCAGCATCCGATGGCTAGTTCAGGCGCAGCAGGGCTGGCTGGCAGGAACTGCGACCAGCCCTGGGTTTGGAAGGGCTGCAGGCTTTCTGCTGCTGATAGGGAGAGAGGTTGTGTAGGACAAAAAGTAGGGCATCAGGCTGGGCAGAGTATAATCTTAACTCTGTATGTTTTCTTACCTGCCGTCATGGCAAGGCTTTGTGCTAGCTGTCAAGAGGGAGCATGGTCACCCAAAGAAGCCTGATCCTCCATGCACCCTGCAAATGGGGCTTGGCTGATAAGGAGCTTCCTGTGGGGTGCCACTTCCGACAGACAAGCTGCCTCCCCAAGACTTGGATCTGCTCACTCTTCTCTGCTATTTGCATACCTGAGTTTTGATGGTGAGCAGACAGGATTTTAGAAACATTTGTATTCTTTTCCTACAGGTCTCTTTGCATTGAAACGTTGCAGTGTCATCGACAGCAATGAACTGCACACTGTGACAAAAATAATAATAATATAATGTAAGACTGATAGCATTGTAAATGAGCAGCTACTATATAAAAGATGTACCCATGTCTGATCTTTTCACACATATGGTGATTTATTCAGGGAACAAATATTTTAGCATTTGGAAAGAGCCCCAGCTTTGAATAATATCTCAAATCCAACTAAAGAGAATAGAATGTCAAATAGGCCATATAAATCCCATTGAACTAATGTTTTCATAATCTATATTGAAAAAAATCTGAGAATAGAATTATTATTTTTTTTTTTTTAAAGAGGCTGAGGGTTAGTTATTGAACTCATTTGGAGGAATGAAATTTTCACAGGTCTAGAAATGACAAAATATAATTGATATCCATGAAGATTAAATGAGATTTGGAGCCAAGTATTGTTCGTATTTAAAAGTTAAATAATAACTTGGCCTCCACATCATTAACAATAAGTTTCATCTCCATTTGATTTTATTGTTGGTTACGCAGGTCATTCTCTATTGAATAAAATGAGGAAGAAAGAGCCTCACTGGAATTGGAGGGAATCGACCAGAAGATGGGCAGATGAATGAGAGAGATTATGTTGTTTTGGATGTGCTTGGGAGCATAATTTCTCCCAGAAATCCACATGAAAGTGACTTTAAGCTGAGAACTCAATCAGGGTGACATGGCCCATATAAACACCCCCACCACTACTTGGTTGCATTCAGTACTTCACATGTGATTTTGAAAATATGTTTATGTTCTTTGTGCACTCAATTCCGAGCATGATTNTTTTTTTTTTTTTTTTTTTTTTTTTTTTTTTTTTTTTTTTTTCTATTGAATGAAATTCTTGGAAATCTTCTTAATAAAAAACAATCAGAAGCCTCCATCAGCAGCTGCATGGAATAGCTCTCTTCCTGCCAGCTGCTCAGGGCTTCTACACAGTGTCTGCTTCTCATGTGTACCTCCATGCCTCACACGTCCACATCCAGAGAGGGGCTTGATTTACCCACGGGGAGGTCTTAGGCAGAGCACATTCTTTGATGGATGTTTTCCTTACTGGTTGTCCATTCTCTCTCATGCTGTGGACTTAGGGGCATCCTAGACTTGTCAGGTGCTGATATTGCTGCTGAACAAAACATCTGAATCAAAATACTTTCTGGGCTGTGTTTTATTTAACCAATATATAAACGTATCTATAAGCATACAAAGAGCAATTGGACAGTTCTTGGAAAGCCTGGGATGCCCAGGACCCCTGGTTTCATGCAACTTTGTCTCCCCTGCAGGCTTTCCAGGGGATAACTGGCAAGTGATGGCAATGCTAAGACTGTTTGCCTGCAGTTTCTGTCCTTAGGTACTTGGGATCCTTGCTGAAGAATTCAGAAAAAATTATGAAAAAGATCTTTAGTTTTGCTCTAAAGGGGAGTAAGGATGATGGAAATGACTGTCAGCCAAAAAATGATGAACCTCATCATTCCTGGTAACTGTGATCATCTAAAGCCTCTTTGGTGAAATTCTAACCAGGAGTCAACAAGTGTTGCCACCAAAATCGTTGTACCAGGATTTCATGTCTGATGTAATCCTAATTTCCCTGTCTCTTAGGTTGTGTACCATATCTGCCAGGTCTGCCAAGTCAGACATCCTAGGCTTCAAGCAGCATATAAATCCAAGGGAGGTTCTGCATCTCTTTTCTGTCCTGCAACAATGTAAAAGTCTCTAAGCAAAATGTAGTTTTGTTTACAACTGGTTACTATAGAAAAAGACAAAGGTCTTCTCTTAAAACAATTAGAACTTGAGTTGAGCTAGGCAGGTTCCTGTGTTTATTTTCTCTGAACTTGATAGATATATTTCAAAAAATAGCATCCTGGCTACAAAATCCAGCCTCTCAAATCGTAGAAGACCTCAAGCTTTTCCCCACCTTCTCCATTTCTCCCTCATGTGCAATCCCATATGGGAGCGAGGGCACACGGATTACTAGTTCTTGTAACTGGCTGATAATTTTGCCCCAAGCCCCACAGTTTATAGCAAGGGGGCTTTCGTTCATTACTGCTGCTGTGTTTGTTTTTATATCTTTCTCACCAAAGTCACTCGAGAGCAGGATGGTACATCTATTTTGAAGCTGCTTTCCAGAGTGGCCACACATGCAGGCAGGTGTATTGGAAGATGCAGGTTAAGAGGTAATGATGCTCCTCGCAGTCTGGAGGGCAAGGTGGCCTAAATGAGATGCTCTGGGCACCTGAGCTCTCCGCAGAGAGCAGCCACCAAGGCACTCCCCACTGGAGCCCTCCTACTGCTGGGCATCCCAAATGGCACCAAGCGCCGTTTGGCTGTCTCGGCTGAGCCCTGAGGCACGCCTGAATCAATGCTCTATAAGCACTGAAATGTGAATGTCTCGATTTTGAGCTCAACAAACAAAAAAACTAACTAACTAACTAACAAACTAAAGAAAGATATCCAGGTCTCTGTGGGGCTGCAGACACCATGTTCTCCCCAACACTCACAGGTGCACTCACGCTTGTGGTGAGGAACCTGTGTTTCCTGTTATTCAAAATCCTCTCTCTTTTCCAGGCAGTTAGTGAGCACAGTCCTCAGGTGGCATGAGTTGGATTAGCTCCAATATTTTAAGCCATCATTAAATTTGCAAATGAATATTTAATTGGCTAGTGAGTGCTCAGAGGGACGTGAGAAGCTTCATATGGATTGCACACAGGGTTAACTCCATGATAGCATGCTGGTACTCACCTGACCTGTGAGCTGAGCTGTCAGGCTGTTTGCCAGGATTCATTTTTTTCTGTTTATTTTCCTTTTCAAACCTTGCTATTGTAATTGCTTTGTACAAAATCTGCTCAAGTCTTTGCTTGCTGTGGCTGTGGTGTGGAGGGCACTGTGTATGCTGCCTGGCTGCTCAGGGCCACACAGGGCTGTTCCTGTGTCCTTTGGGCTCTGTATGACACTGGGCTGAGAGAGGGGAGCAGCCACGTGTTAGCAGTCTCACTGCTTTGGCAAACAAGTGCAGCTGTATATATATACCTGGCAACATTTGGTACAGGAAGTTGAAGAAACTTTGTGTTTTGTGAGTTTGGATGAGGTCTGCCCTGAAAACTACAAAAATATTGAGCTACTAATACCCAGGTAGAAACGGGCTGAGTAATTGTTTCCATCCCCAGGGGGAAGAAATCCTCTGGTCTAGGAGGCAAAGTCATATTATACACAGATCTTTGTAACATAATAGAGATTTTAATATCCCTCCCTATCAGGATGCATGCTCACTACTTTTCAGAAAACAGCAAGTATTTGATATTTGACAGGTCAGAAAAATGTGCCACAGTCCACAAGGAAAATGATTTTCCATGATTATTTCTTTTCTGACTGCTGAGTCTGTGAGTTTTTTCTATTCATCAAAGTACAGAATTGAGGAATTCTGCCTTTCTGTCATGTGATCTGGAAGGACATTGCACAGTGTTGCTCTGGCTTATTCATTAGATGACCTGTCATGAACAACGATACCTTTATATTTACAGGCAGCAGAACATTCTGACCTGCTGTACATCTCTAGTGCCATACACACAAATGTGACTGACATTGCAGGGACGTGAAGGGCACCGGGTGAGCATAAAGCAGAGCAACCTCACCTGATGAGCTCCTGGACTCTTCCTGCCCTGAGCCTGGTGGGAAGAGGAGACAGAACAGCCCAAAGTAGATGGGACTGAAAAAGGAAAAAGAAACAAATAAGGCAACAGGGCAACACAAAGAGGAAGAGATTTTGTTTCCTGGTGTTTGCTTTCTGACCAGCACTGAACCTGTTATGGCTTCCTTTCAGAACACCTTCCAGTCTGCAGCTAGGTCTTTTCCGGGGGGGGGAAGATGTTGACATTTCTCTCTGGCGAGCATGCTCGCTGGAAGTGGAAGCAGAGAGGACACTGGAGCCGTTGTTTCACCAGGCGGTGCATGCGGGGGGAGTTGTGTTCTGTCTTCTTGCCATCTGCCAGGCACAGCTTTCTGCAACACAGCTCCACACAGGGATGTTTATTCCACGGGATGCAATACGCATGGAATCTTCTGGTGCACGCGTGCTGTCATTTCAGATTCTTTTTAACATGTTTAGTCCCCAATTCCATAAACATTTCAGCATATGCATAGGTCTGCTCGTGTAAATTGTGTTACTACAGAAGAGAGTGCTTTTCCTCTGATTCTAAATATATGTTTGTCTGGAGGATCAGGATCTCAAACTTTTGTATTATTTTTATAAAAGGTCAAAATCTAGACAGACTGTGCTGGATAAATGACATTTTTTTTTCCCCTCAGATATTTAGATTTAGATATTTTAATGGATTTTTATTTTTCCAAGATACCTATTCAAAGCTATTACCACTTAAAAACCTGATGAGGGAGACCCAGCCACAATACCTGTGAGCCATTTCTCTGCTGATAGCTGAAGGATGAAGACAAGTACTACATGCACTTTTGGCACCCTAGAGGCAGTATTCCTGTTGCAATCTCACTTTCTTTTGCTGAGAAGCCCCTCATGGAGCAGCGCTTGCTCACTAGCACCGCCCCACAGGCAGCGCTGGTCGCGGTTCAACATGACACTGCGTGTTGCGCTGCCTGTGCCACTTTCCCTCTCCAGCTCCATATGCTGTGTCACTGTGTGGCTTGTGTCACAGGATGTGGGGCTTACTGCACCTAGACCTGAATATCAGCATTGGAGGCATTTTTGTGATGTGAATGGCCAGGTGAGTCCATGCACCATGCACGCTGCTACAGGCATGGAGTTGGTTGCCTCTGACTATGCTCCACCATGAGGAGAGATCTGAAGGGCTGAGATGGGCTGGAGGGTTTGTGGCTGCCATTCCTTGCTGTGTTTTGGGCAGAAGCAGGGAAGACACAAAGGCAAAATATAAGAATACGCCTGGTTTGCTACCCTTGCAACTCCTCCAGTCATATGCTAGTACCTGTGCTTTCCTAATGATTTCTGAAAGACAGGCTTCTGATCGTGCACAGGGCTTGTCCAGCAACCCTTTGAGGAACGATGGTTCTACTGAGGCCCTTTGCCCACTGACTCAGCCATTGTTTTTTTTTTCTTTCACGTGCCCCAAATAATAAGGCTTCTAAAAATAATTGTTGGCATGGGTGATGAGGGAATCTCAGGGCTCAAAATCTCTTTTTATAATGAAGATCAGATCTTAATTTGGGATTTGCTGTATGACAATGACTAGACGTATCAACTTGTGCATGTTGTAGGAAGCTGGCAGTGGCATATAGAAAGGCCAATCAAAATCTGCTTATATTGCTTTTCTTTTGAAGCTTCTAAATTTCCAAGAATTTTGGTTTTTGAATGAAAGATACCTTGATACCTTGATATTCTTTTCCTCTGAGACCATTCTGGGGAAGGTGCACTTGCCTTTCGCTGTGTAGCCCATTCCAATGTCTTTCAGTGCATCCAACAAGCTGGAAACCCACATATGTGCTTCTGCTGAAGTTATCAGCTATGTTATTCCTAACAATGAAAACACAAGTTATCACTGATGAATTTATTTATTTAAACAGCTCACAGTTCCGCTGTGAGTTTTTCTATGGACATAGCAACACTGGCTATGCTACATTCACGTTTTGAAATCCTGAGAGATTTTTCTCTTCAAAGATGTCCCAGATTTGGATTCACAAAGTAGATAACAGTTTTTCACCTGCCTTGTGTTTGCAGGTTGTTGTTTTTAACTTGAGAGGATACATCCCTAAAAGCAAAATTGCTTCTGAAAGAAATGAAAAAGCATTTTCATGTTCAGTCTTACAGGAGTTTTGGGCATCTACACATTTCCTAACAAATTATTCTGATCAGCAGGAAGAGTTGTCCAGAGAATTTACCCCTTGTTAGGAGCTATTGGCCAGGAAAATGACCTTGCTTTCCTGCAATCTATAAATTACCTTTTAAAGTCATTTGCAATAACCATTAAAGAATAGAAGCAGTTACAGGAGAGATGTATAGGAAGGAAGGTAGCCTGGAAGATGAGCCATCAGTAGGCTCTGGCCACAGTGTATTCTAAATCCTTTCTGTGTCAGTGGGATATGAAATCTTCCTGCATAGGAAATAAAAGGAAAAGTAAGTTATGATGAAAAAATTAAAGATCTGTTTAATTAGCTTTACTCATCTTTAGTGATCACCGGAAATAGAAAGGTGGTGAGAGCAAGGGAGATGAAAACTGCTAATTCTTCAAATGCAAGTGTGGAGCTGTGATAAAGCCCAACTTTGTAGTAAGCATTTAAAGGGCCCTTTAATTAGCTTTTCTGGAAAGTTCACTGATGATATGCTAGAATAATGATCCCATATGTTCGAAAATGTCTAGTCATTAGCCAGCATGGTGGCTGAACATACTAATGCATTTGCCTTTTAGACATTTCAAGAGCGGCTGGTGCTGCTGCTGCTGCCGCTGCTGGGGAGGTCAGCCCTTTGTTTCACTAAATCACATGGTGGCTCTCAGGACTGAATCATTTTCTTAGTCACAACGTGAACATCAGTTCCCAGCAAAGAGAAAAGCATGATCATGGTCAGAGTGGAGAGGGCAGAAGGTGCAAGAGGGAGGGACATTATTGTTCTTTTGTTTTGTTTTGTTTTCTGTCCTGGACCTGATCCACCAAAATGTGCATGGATTTGGAGCAAATTAGTAGAACAAGCGTGAGACTGGCAGCCAACTGTCAATAAATTATTGATTGCATGAAAAACGCTTTTATTAGCACTCGGCTACTAAAGTGCCTTAGATTTTCAGACAGCTGCTCAGGTATATTCTAAAATAATTGTCCTCACTCTGCCTTTTTCTAACAGTGATAAACTAGTATGCTGTCTAACGGTGATGAAGACTGAGAACGTAACACTATGGCTTGCTGAAGACAAGAAATCTCTTTGTTGGCATCTCAGCTGTGAAGTTACTGACTTTCACTCAGTGAAATTAACTCATTGTGCTAGAAGACTTGAATAATCTTCTCCAAAGTTTTTGGTGTGGATTTACATGCTCCAGCCCAAGTCAAAGGAAAAACTTCTCATTGACTTCAGTATGATTGTATTAAGCTTAAGTTGAATATAAGAAGCAGAGGTAGAATTAAGCTAGGAAAAATTAACAGGAGAGGTATTTGTGCAAATGGGATTTCAAGAGACGTAATTTTGAAGGCAGAGAAGCATAGAAAGGCTATTTCAGATAGTGAGACAAGGAAGAAGACCTTGTGTCGGTAGCAATTAAATTGTGAAACTACAGAAAAGTGAGTTTTGGATCAACAGAAGAAATAGAGGGAGAAATAATACAAGTAATTTCCAGATTTTCAAAACAACTGGCAGATCAGACCTCATTTTCAGGAGGCAAGTAAAATAATTGGAGATAAGAGATATTAAAAATGTGCAAATTTAATATCCCAGAAATAAACATCTCAAATCAAATTTAAATGATGCCCATTGTGGTCTTTTGTATTTTTACTCTTATAGTTCCAGTTTTAAAGTCTAGAGGACAGAGAAAAATACAGAGTCAATAAACATAACAAGTGTCTTTTCCTTGGTGTCCATTACAGTTTTTGATGGCATTACTGGGAAAAAAAAAGGAAAGATGTTTCTTGGCATAAAGTCTGGCACATTCTTCTTTTTAAGCAGATTTCCAAGCTAATATAGTGTGATTAGGTATTCTCTTTGTCCCATAGTTCCCTGAAATGAAGAATATGGGCTCCAAGGAACATTTTCCTCCAGTTAGAGAAGAAGAACCCATGTCATGTTCATAGTGTATGGCTTCCATAGTTTCGTATGGATTGTGATAGTGCTGGAGCTGGAGTTAATTTTAATTGAATTTTGTCCTAGAATATATAGTTTCTTAATAAGACTGAAGTATACGTCAGATCAGAATTTCCATTTCCAAAATCTGGAAAGAGTTACTCCTCTGTGAAACTGACAACAGCTTCCATGTTTAAGTGCTAAGCAGCTTTTATTGAGCCAACTTTAGAAGGTGCTAATATCTAGATCTACATGTCTTCTATGTTTACAATAGTGGGTACTCAAAAAGAAGCATAATTTGGCTCAAAATGAGTTGATATAACAAAAAAGTTCACATTCATCCTGTGTTGCTGCTGCCTGAAACAGACGTACAGAGGCAATTTATTCAGCATAAATTATTGCCAGCCTTAGCTAAAATAACTTGCTATGTGAAGCTTCCTCATGTATATAACCAAAGGGAGCTGTCTGACTACATCTGTTTTTGCACGTCTTTCAGATGTATCACATACAAAATCCAGCATTTGGGGATATTGTGTCATCAGCAGCACTACCTAGGGAACTCGGGGTTCATAAACCAATGAAGAGATTACATTCATCCATATATGTAACTTTTTCATCTGTGACAGATGCAATATTGGTAATATTCTTCATTGTAATATTTAATGACAATCTTCATTTAATAATTGATGGCAGTATAATTTAATGCAAAAGGTTACTTACATATCGGAGGTTGGAAAATGTTCTTCATTTTGCTTAAGTAAGTGTTTAAGGATGCCTTGAAAAGAAAGATACAAGTGAATTTGCGTGTGAAAAATTTGACATGGATTAGTCAGTTGCATTGTAATGTGGCATTACACACATTTGGAGTTATGGGCTGGTAGAGGAAATCCAGCATATGTAGACAGAACTGCCTTTGCTTCTAGCTCACTTGTCAGTCCGCCAGTTCTCTTTGAAGCAAAAATGCACTCATCTTCTTCACTGTCCTGGTTCTCAGAAACATGTCCTGTCTTTAAATGTCTGTGAGACTGTTCTGGCTCCTCTACTGCCTCTGCACCAGGCAACCCTGCTGCAAGATCTCCAGGAATGCCTCACGCTGTCTTGCCTTACCTGCCCTGCTTCTCCTCTGGTGGCTATGGAGTATGATGTATCAAGGTTTGCTTGTGCGGAAGGAGGAGAGGATATGTGAGATTAGGGATCTCCAAGCTTTCTGTAGAGGATAAAAATAAGCTTTATGTCATTCTCTTTTTCTTTTATTTTTCCTTTAGTGGCTGGGGTAAAAAATTTGAGCTGCATAGACAGGCCATGGAAGGATGGAAAGAGCTACAGTTCTTCACTTTTCAGCTAGCCAGCTGCAGATTTGCTCATGTTTCTGTCTAGTTTTACAACATAAACTTGTGTCCCGTGTCCGTATGCATAGCTTATACCAATGTCAGTCAGCAGACTGCCTTGAGGAGGGGGCACTTCGCAGAGCACAGGCTGCCAGAAGAACGGCTGTGTAGGTGTTTTGAGAAATAAACTTGTGTCTTCTTCCTTTCTCACAGTCTATCACTTTCTTCTGAATGGGGCAGAAGAATTTGTATCAGTCATTGAGTCTTTGCTTTTTTGGAAACATCACGCTTTTCAGATGTGGCCTTCTCCCGAGCCCACATCTGGAAACAGGGAATGCAGCTGAGGTGTTCCTAGTGCGTGCTGATGCAAATACCTGGTGAATGGGGTCTGGGGATTCTCAAGGCTTATTTGCAAGACAGACCACAGTGGGGTTGTTTCCAGAAGGCAAGGTGTTGGCTTTCAGAATTTTGGGTTGAAGAGTCCAAAAATAACACCTTGTGTTTCTGTGCAGTGCTGTACTAAATGAAATCTCACATTCATCCTCAGCAGATGTACACTGTGCCAGTGCTGGCTATTGTAAAGAGACTGTTACTCAATGAATTTGCTACGTTTCATCAGAGCCGAGCTGTGGGAAACATCACATGAAAGTAATACAGCACATAAAAGATATTAAAAAGGTGAAAAATATACCTGTGGGAATTGTCTCGTAATTTTATTATCCAAACCTCAAGAATATGCCAGAATGGGCTGGAAATCTCAAAAGACTGACTAGCTCACAAAATTTCTGCTGCTTTGCTAAGGAGAAGATAGGACAAGTGCACATTTTAATTCTGAGCACTTTGTTGCCTCTGCTTCTAGCCTGTAACTGAGCAAAGGAAAGTATATGAAAATGAAACTACAGAAGAAAAGGATTTGCTTTCTAACTGTATTAGCACTTGGCCAGGCTTTTTATGTGATGTAAATTGGGAAAGCTGTGCGGCAAGCTAAGGAGCTGCTATAGTTTACACTGCGTGAGAATCTGGCATGTAGCATTTGACAGCTTTTTTGGAATTCAGATTTTTAGGAGATACAACGTAACGCTTGTATTAAGTACTCAGGTGCAAATATAACGTGAGCTTTTCTTTGTTGTCTGAACATATCTAGCTCTTTACCGGCACGCTCAGAGAATAAACACACAAACTAGCCGGAGGCCCTCCCCTATCAACGTTATAGCATCACTTCTGCACAGTCAAGCCTATTGAAGATGTTCAGTAACTATCCCCTTATCCCCCTTTTTAAGCTAAATTCAGCCATAACGGACTAATTAAGCAACTTTGAGACATATTTCAGAACCTATTGACTAAAAAGTTATATTCTCTCAAAGCTGAAATTGTTGCCTTAGGGGAATTAAGTCAGCTCTTTAAATTTTTTAGTAGCATAGCTTTCTACTCAATAGGTCTTGAAATACATCTCAAACTCACTTAATTGGTTATAGTTTATTTTAGCCCTGGAAAGTGGTTGGTGTTCCCTGGGCATAGCCACAAACCAGCCAGGCTTGCCACAAGCGTTCTGATTGCACATCGGCCCCAGGTCCTGTGCTGCCCCTGCCAGCCCTGTGCGGGTGTCTCAAGTACTCTAGGACAGCCAGAGCCAGACACCAGCATTTAGGCCTGCCTGTACACACCCAAGTTTAGGACCTGAACCATGGGTGGCACGCTGCGCCAGGGGATGACTGCCTTCGTGAGCCGCGCGCTGGTGCAGCAGAGGTACCCAGCTGCTTCTACAGCTGTGAGTCTTCCCTCCTCCTCAGCAAAAACAGAATTGCTCTGCTAGATCTTGGTCTCTCGGTGCTTGCTGGGCTGAACCTGCAGTGGCTGAGGAGAACATTTGGACTGGTATTAATGAGCTGCATGCTTCATTCCCTGTAGACACCACTAGAAGCTTCCTGTTTTATGCTAGAAAGGTGAATTCTTAATTCAGAGTTGCTCCTGCCACAATAATACTTAGAGCAAACATCCATAGGTATCACATTACCCTTCAAATCAGGTATTAGTCTCTCTGCTTTTATGAACACTTTCCTAATTTGCAAATTCTCACATTAGCCAGTTCTCTCATTTAAGACTGATATTAATCAATAAGCTGCTTGTTTTCCAATATCATAAATACAAACTTAGCCTGTCTTCTAGATTTGCAAATGCTATTTTTTTCTGACTCTTTTCTATTGCCTTTTTTTTTTTCAGAGCTGTTTTTTTTAATTTTTATTTTATTTTATTTTCTAAAACCATACAGAGACGTATTTTGAGAAGGACTCTGGCTAGCACCTGTTTGACCTGCAGGTTTGAAATCTTTTGTAGTGTTTCTACACTGCCAGACTGAAACAGTACAGAAATACACATGGACTTGGATGATTACTTCTGAGTATTGATGTTGAGCTTTTTGTGCAGAATTTTAAATTCACCTTCTGAACCTAGGGCTAGAGTAGGGACAAAACACATCTGATAACTTGCCAGAAATTATTGTCCTTTCTTGTAGCTGTTTCAGTTCTTTATTTTCCCCAAAGATTTATTTTTTATGTTTTTTAGTGCCTTTGAAACAAACCTGTGTTTAAGATTGTCCAGGTCCTGTGCATCTACTGTGATACAAGGAATTGTTCGAGTAAAACAAAAATGAATTCTAAACTTTCCTTCATATTAAAGCAAATCCTGCTGTAAATAATTACAGACTATTTAAATTCTCAGTAGTTTCTGAGCTATTTAAAATCTGTGCAAAGTCTTGTGAATGGGGGCAAAAAGCCCTTCATTAACAAGGAAAATGACGTTGAAGAAAGATGAATTTCTGAAAGTTATTATTTCAGTTACCCAAAACTAAACAAATACCAGTCTAATAAGTAAAACTGGTACAAAGCCAACATGAACAAAAATGATATAAAGATATAAGAACCTCTGCCAAGGCTTAAAGAAAAAAATGGGTCATGAGACTTAAGTCAGAAAAAAAAAACAAAACTCTATCTTGTATTATGGAGACTTGATAGAGAACTAGGTAGGAAATTATCCGAAGATAAGACAGGAACTGTGCAAGACCCAACAACATTGTGGTGGGACTGGTGTGCCTGTGCTAGGATATATCTCAATCTGAACATAGCTGTTTTTCCCAGAACTGCCTGAACTTCTTGCCAGGACTGGCTTTGTTTGATGAGCTTATTTCTTTTCTGCTTTAAGTTTATTCGTAAATGGCTTTGACATTTGTTTAGCTTTGTTAATATTTTTTTGTGGGCATAAATAAAGCATTAAAGAATTAATTAGTTGCTATGATGAGTTGATGGTGTAATACTTATTTCATAAGATTAGTCTCTGAACTCTGGTGGTAGTTCTGTAGTTTGCATGCAGTGTAACTGGGCAATCTGTCGTTTACACACAGTGCTCCCTACCTCATTCAGGACACTCAAAAATATTTGTTATTGTTTGGCAGTTATTTTGTAGAGAAAGAAGAAATCTTTCACAGTGCTAACAGATTTATTGCTGCTTGTTCTAACCAGTGTTTAATTTTCGTTACTGATCCCACCACTCTCGGAGCTGCACCAAACTGCTGGGACAGCAATGTAACAAACTACTGGACTTTATTTGGAAAAAAAGGATTACATTTTTGAAAGCTGCTCTACCTTCTCTACTTGTTGTGAGACCCAGCATCTCAGGAGAAGATACAAGTCATCAGAGAAACACAGACAATAAAGATAGGATTGGGTGTTCTCTATAGCTCCAGGAAGTAGTTTTTATAGGTGAAAACCTCTAATATTTTAAAGTATCCCTTCTGTGCTCAGACCTGGTAGGTATTTGTAGTCTTTGGCCAGAGACAATCACAGAGTATCATGAGGAAGTGAATGAACTATTCCAAGCTAAAATGTAGTAAACATTGACCTTTTGTTATTTTTTCCTCCAAAACCTGTTTTTAGCAAAAAATGTCTTTTTGTTGTTGTTGTTGTTTATTTTCAGAGAACAAGGATTGATAACGTTTTATTTTACCAGGATATGTTTTCATTCGCTTTCAGATTTGTTTACAAAAATTTATTTCCATATTTTTTTAATTCTTTTCATAATTCTCTCAAAACAAGCAAAAAAACCCTTTTCTTACTTATGCTAATAATAAGTGGAGGTCAGAAAAGCAAATTCGTGTTGCAACAAAGCAAAATTTTAGTCCTTTAAAATTATTTAGAAAGTTCAGTAAAATCAGATGTACTTCCTTTTACTAAGTGAATACTTTCAAATGAGCAGATCATTTATCATGTATGAGTAGTGTTGTTGGGCTGTTTTGACTTAAGTTTTCTTCTTCATGGCCTTTGCAGTGTATTAGCATACTTTTTCATATTTTGGTTGCTCAAATACCATTCAGGAAGACAATTTAGATTTTGTAAACGACTCTAGGATTATTTTTTAATTTATATCAATCAATGTTCTGGACAAAAAAGTATGTTCAAACTGGCTAGAGATGGCCGCACTTCCTTGGAAGCAGTACAATGAAAAGCCACGCTGTCATTGAAGTCTGTCCCCTGTACCTCCTTCTTTCCAGGAACGCCAGCGAGTGGGATGACAAATATCCCACCCCAAAAAAACTGCTCTGAGTAAAGGCATACATACACAATATATGACTATGACAGTATACAAAGGTATCTCTTGCATTGTTTTAGCTGAGGTGTCGGTGGATTTTTTGGGGTTGATTGTAATAACTATACCTCTGTACACCACATCTCCCTGTTTAGGTCGTGAACAGCCTGAGTGTTCAGCTGCTTAGGCTCTTAATGACGTATTCAAGCTGCCACAAGCCTTTTATAAATAAACCTAATGTTATCTTTTACCTTTGTAAGTCTGAATGATGTGTTAATTTTTCCTTTTCCTTTTCTTTTCCAGACAAAGGGAGAACTGTGTACAAATTTTACAAGTTAATTCTAAATGACTAAACTAAATGTAATTAGGAGCTGCGAGCCTCTTTGGACTAATTATAGGACACAGTATTTCACTTCCATCTAACCTATTCAAATCCTTCCCGGATCTGTGGTAACAAAGAGACTTGGATGGCGACCTGCCAATTTATCAGAGTGTAAAATGAGAGGGTTGTTCCTTGCCCCCTTTCCTCCAACGGACAGATGTCCACGCAAACACCCTCTCCCTCATTGCTGGCACCTGCTGGCTCCCTTGTCGGGGCACTGCCAACCGCAAGGGATGGTGACTCCTTGTATCGCTCCTCCCCACTGGACTGATCTCTCCCCTGTAGCCCCATCGCTGAGTCCTGGGTATAGGGAAAGTTTTTCCTGTGTGGGCTGCAGCCCCAGCAGTGACCTTGTGGAGAGTCACACTGGGAAGTTAATTCACTGGGTAAAGTCCCAGGTCAGTGAGAAGCCTAAGGGCATGCCTGGTTTTAGATGAAGTCATCCAGTAGACATCAAATTAAGCACACTGTTTAGTCTTGCTCTGCTTTCAGACTGGAAGGAGCAGTTTTAAGTAGTAGGTATTTCAGATATTTCAGTTATGTGGGGAAGACAATTTTATTTTAGTCTTTTTTTTTTTTTTTTTTTCCCCTTGTATAAAAGGGGTAATTTGTTGTTTGTTTGGAAAGATAATGCTCTGGTTAGGTAATTGGTTGTTTTGAAGGATCTCAGTTTTATTAGGGAAAACAGTATCTGTATCTATCCAGCTTAGCTATTTGCAAGACACTTATCTCTGCAGTGTATGAGAGCCAAGCATGATCATTAAGTCTTGCATGAAATGCTAACATCTTTAAATTCAAAATGAGGACCACATTATGGGATAAGTTCAATTTCATGTCTTAGTGGGAAAACTAGAACCTTGCTGAAGATGAGCTGGGTATTGAATCCGAACTGTAGTAACCTTTTGTGCTGTTTTCTTTTTTTTTTTCTTTTAACTTTCTCTTTAGTACAGATTTTAGACCTTGATAGGTTATAAAACTTGAGGAGGGGGAAAAATGATATAATAAAAACAAGCAGCATCAATACAGTGAGAGCAAGAGCCACCTGCCACTCTGCTAGCTGCAGCTAGCAAAGGGTACAAAAAGAAATGATTGACACCGGCACACAAACACACACCCCGACTAGACACAGCAATATAGTTCAATAGCAAAGTTATAGCCTGTGACGAGATGAAAGAATGCAGGCTTTAAAAGTAAAACACTTTGTGAACATAAACTCCCCATATATTGTGGTAAGTCTCTGCGGAGCAACAGTGTGCACAGTGCCCCTCCTTCACTCCTGCCTGCTACAGATCCCGCTCCGCAGCAGGCAGGTTCAAACAAGGTCAGAGTGTCTGGCTTCTTGGCAGGAGCTGTCCTTTCTGCAAACTTAATAAATGGAGTCCAGGTGCAGGAGATATCCTTTACAAATATGTCCTCCACCATGCCTATAATATTTTTCATTGCCTGGGCTGTATCTCCCAGGTTGTATTAGTCCCCTGCTGATCAGAAAGGGTCTGACAGTGACCAGTTGACAAGAGAATGAACATAATAGAATTAGAATGCATTAAAACAAACACATTTCCTAAAAACATACTATGAATTCAGAACTGTACACAGCTGCCTAGAGCAGAGGTCTTGAGCACCCTGCCCATAGGCTGGAGTTATGCTTCTTTGTGGCCATATGGCGCAAGTAGTTTGAAAACATGCTTACTTTAGAAATAAAATGCTGTTCATCCACCTGGCTGCAAAGGTAGCCCTTAAAAGCAAGATAAGCATAACAAATAATAATTCCCCTTACTTATGTGAAATGATGGCTCTGGGAAAAATGAATTAATTCCCATTTTTTCCTCCTCTGCACTGCACTGTGCTGCACCACACTGTGCCGCACTGTGGTGTTCACTCTGAAGCCTAATGATGGCACACATCTCTGTCAAATGGACCAGTTTATATCAAATTAGGGAACAAGAAAGAAACACAAGACTGGAAGACACCTCCTAAACAAACAACAAAACAAATGCAGCTCTCTGCTGTTACTGATGATGCGTGTGTTCTTCCTGTGCAATTGTTAATGATTTAATAATTGCTGATGACAGCTATGAACTTTGTTATTATGTATGAGGTATATGTTGATTCTGATTATAGTATAGTAACCTCCATGATATCACTATTTTATAACAGATATCACTGCTATTATACACTCAAAGTAGCACAGGGTCATAAACTTCTGCTTCAGAGTTACATTAATCTCGTTATTAATGTAAGTATTTGTAGTCATATTACTTGATAAGGGAAAATTTGTTTCATTTGATAGTGTTTGCTTCCTGGCAATGTGTGACTTTAATTTGTGGAAGTACAAAAAAGTGGTGTTCAGCTTGAATTTTACTGAAAGTAGATTTTAAGTGTGTTTTCAGAGACAAAAATAGCACACTTGCACTGTCACTTGCAAGATGTGTCTATGGACTGCCAGTCCATAAGTAGCGTTATTTATCTTCTTGACTGGATGAATTATGCAGCTAGTCAATATGAGTCAAATCCTGACATGCAACGTATTCTTTTGTTTCTATGCTGTCCAGTCAAAGACATAAAAAAACATCATGGGATTTTGATGACTAGTCTATTCTATATTCAATCAAGACATTTGCAAGATACAATTTCATTGATTTTTTTTCATACCATTTGCAGCTTAGAAATCAAACTTTATTATTGGCTCACTCAAATGGCAAACAGATGAAATGTTGTGAGCAACTTTGGATGTGATAAATTAAGCAAAAGAATTACTCATCCAGCTGTGTTATGAAAGTGTTTTTGCTGGAATGTTTGCTTTTGACTTGTCCAGCGCTGCTCCAGTTTTCTACAGTTTGGAGCAATTTTGAGCAACAATACCTAACTCACTGACAGCTGTGTCATATGCAGAGAGGCTATCAGGCTGGTCCCAGCAAGCTGACTTTCCTTTGCAAATTACTCAGGACTTGAAACTGTCTCCTGTCACTGGCCCTCATTTCATGTTAACCTTAACCAATGCCCAGAAGGACCTAACTGCAGGGCACTGGAAGCAAATGTACCAGAAATCCTTCCTTTCACAGTTTTTACCACCAGGCATTAGATATATCAGAGATCATTCTATTTAATTTATGAGGTGTGAGAATCAAATAACCTATATAAAAATTTATGTTGTGTCTCAAGATGTCCAATCGAGATTGAAATATGTCTGGTTAACTTCCAAATAAATTGACTCCTCCAGAGTTTTCTCAGAATTTTTCTCCCAGGCTAGAGTATGATTGAGTTTTATAGGTTTAACATTGTGAAGTAGCACCTTAGAGAGAGTAGAGTTGAGAGACATTTGCCCATACCATAGGCACATGCTATTGTTTCAGCACCAGTGGGGGAGGGGGGTTCACTTTAGGTGGGGTTAATGACTCTGCTTTGTGTGTAATTACTGATTAAAATGGCACCACAGCAGTATTTAAAGAGAATCAAGCCTGGTCTACAGAGATAGAAAGTCACTGTTGCACGAAGCACTTGCAGAAGAACTCATGCTTTTCAGCCAGCAGAAATTCAGTAGAGACCTTCAGGTTAACTGGGATGGAAGAAGAAGGGTGGCAATTACATTTTTACTCAGATTCTCCCTGAAAGGTGAATGGGGACTACTGACACCTGTGAATCATCCATCCATGTAGGAACTAACCTCCTCAAACACATGAGCAAAAAGTCCATGAAGGCAAATGGCTGGGCTCTGAGCCCTGCTGGGTGCTGAATACCCTCCTCCAGCCTGCTTCTCATGTTGGTCCTGTGAGATGCAGGGAGACCCACTTAGGGAATTGGGGCCTAGCAGGTTCTCCAGGTCTTCCATCCTACCTGGAGTCATTATGTCAGGCTGGTCTGGGCTTTCATCCCTCTCTCTGCAATGCTAGTGGCAGAGATAAACACTGGAGAACTTTGACTAGCTGGAGGAGCATGTGGACAGAATTGAAACCAGGAGTCCTGAATGTGATAGTACATTCCTGCTTTGGTGTCTCTCTCTCTTTTTTTTTTTTTTTTTTTTTTTTTTCCCCCTCTTTTTT
>VXAV01002866.1:76705-94307 GCA_013399715.1 Alectura lathami | reverse complement strand
GTTGAGAATCTGCCCTTCACTTGGGATGGGCAGTGGGGAACAGGTGGTACACAGACTCAGGGTCATTGAAATTGGAAAGTTTCTGTCTGCAATTGAGATGAATTCAGAGCACGCACACAGGCTACTACCACACCTTGACTAATGAATGAAAACCCACAGTAACTGATGACTTGCACTGCGTGATCATACCCTCAGATGCTCAGCCTTGGACCAGCAGTTCTCTGTGCAATTTCCATTAAGTCACAGCAGAGCAAAAGACAGCAAGCTTGTTTCTGAAAAGTAACATGATCCCTTCTGTATCCTGGGCTGGGACTACTGGGCATTTTGCTGATGAATGATCAGATAATGAACCTGTTGCACCAGGCAGTCAGAAGCCAGCAGAATACGCAGCAGTCAGTTTTGGTACAGTCCTAGTAGTGAATATCACTGAGGAGGAGCTCGAAGGAACAATGTTGTTGCATATGCTTCCAGTTGCACTCTTGTAACCACTGAAGTTTTCAGACACAGGTAGATTATATTTACAATCTTCCTATTAAATAATCATAAACTTTTAATGGTAGGAATATAACCTGTTCACAAAACCAAATGTAAATAGTGAAGGATTGGAGTGGTTATAGAAATTGCTGTCAGTGAGAATCATACGGTCTTACCCAAGAAATAAGCTGCTGAGTTTAATAAGGCAAAAGCTGTGAAAATGAATATCTCCTCCAAATAAAGCAAAACTAACATTTTACCATCTTCTGATGGTTGAAATTTATGGTGGCAGCTAAGATACGAATGAAAGTTAAATAGTCCTATTAATTTGATTACTTGTTTCCAGAGCCATCAGACATGTGGAAAGTAATATAATGTGGGAAGTGGTGTAAGATTTACACTCGCCTGAGAGAAATCTCTGCTCAGTCTATCAGACTTGATAGGTGTCAGAGGGCCTTTTGAAAATGAATAATAAGAGGACTGAATAATAAGAAATACGCTTAGCTTTTTAAAACTTTTAAACATTTGGATGAATTTTTAAACTAATTAAAAAAAGTTTAAGTGGAAGTTTTGACATATATCTGGAACAGGTTAGAAATGCTCAGCTAAATGTGTGAATTATCTCATGCTCACTGGCATTTTTAGGAAGATTTTTAAGGTGCAAATGATTTTAGGCCCATTCGAATCAAAGGAATTTGGATTTGAGTTTATGTGTGTATCCTTTTGTGCTCTGACAGGACATCTCAACCAGGTCAGGACCAAACCATCCAAAGTTTTGTACAGAACTAGGCTGTTTTTTTAACACTGGCAAATGATGCGCCCTGAATTTATTTTATGCTAAAATTCGTTAAGCAATTAAATGTAATAAAGTCCTCTTAGCCGGGGCAGTGCAGTGGGCCCCAGCTGTGGTAGCAGGGATCACAAAGCCATGCTGATAAAGGGCCTGCTTCTTAGGGTCATAGAAACACAGAATCATCTGTGTTGGAAAAGACCTTCCAGACCATCAAGCCCAGACATCAGCTTGACTCACTGAGTCCCATCACTAAACCATGCCCCTTCGTGCCACATCCACAAGTCTCTTAAATACCTCCAGGGATGGTGGGTCTCTTGGGCTGCCCATTCTTGTCTTACTAATGGTGATGGCAGAGCTCCTGACTGCAGTGGGAGTGGCATTAAGTCACAAAGGACACTTAAAAAGAAATAGCCATCCTGAACTGATGAATGGATATTTGTGGTAGCTAAGCCTTGCAAAGAGGAGCTGCAGGATGCTGCTGTGTGCTCTGTGAGGCAGAGCAATGGCAAGAAAATATGTTTGGAGCCTTTGCTTCCCATCAAACAGCAGCAGTTACTGTTCAGCTTGGCACAGAACAAGGCTGGATTAATCTCTTATTCTTCATTTGAAAGGCCCTGCATTAAAAGACTAAGGTTTAAGATTTTACACCCATTTAACACCTGGCTAAGAACTGGGGGTATGTGTTCAGATATTAATGTGACTAAAAAGATATATGCCCAGGTTAAGGTTATTTCAAAAAAAGAAGCTCTGTCATTAATAATTTTTGGTCAGGAGCTCTGCCCGTCATCAGGAGATAAATCAGCTTGCAGCAGCTGTGACAGCTCTTTAAGTCTGAGGCCTGAACAGCTTAATTGGGGAAATGATCAATTCGAAGATGCATAGTCAAGATGACATCCTCAGTGCAGTAAATTCTTTCAGGAATGAACATGAATAAAATGAATATATTTATGGAGCAGTGATGTAATTCAGAAGCTGGGCTGTTAGGGAGATGATGCATCTTCATTCCTCTCTGCCCTGTAGCAATTTTCCAAGGCTCCAACCTCAGATAACTGTGAATGGTTTGAAAAATGCCCTAGGAGAATGCTGATTTTCTAAGAATGAAGGATCTTTCAAAATACTGAATGAGTAAAGAGTCTGCATTTCCTAGCGAGTGTTATGAGTCTACTGTAGATCTTTTTTTTTTTTTTTTTTTCCTACACACAGGATAAACGTAAGTCCTCAAAAACTACTATCTGTGAGTTGCTGGAAAATATTGCTGTTTTATAGTGACAATTATGTGCGCTGTCTCCTTTAATTGTAATACGCATCCTGTAAACAGATGCTGGCATTCCTTTGATTCCTGTGTCTGTGGACCATTTGAAAATCCCATGGGTTTGCGATTGCACCTCTCTCACATTAACAATTAACTTACCTGAGATCACTTTTTAAAAGAAGCACTGAGTCACATTTTAGTAAAAATGCTCTTACTTCAAGGCTCTCTCATCCTGCTTTCACCTCTCTGCTCCTGTCCTCAAGCAGGACACCTGGTGGCACCTACTGCTACCAGTCCCTTGCATGGCATGGTGGATTTGCAAGGCTAGATTTTTGTAGTCAGAATGGCGTGAGCAATGAAAATAATTTCACCATTGAATTTATTTAACGATGGGGTGGAATTCTTACTTTTCAAATTTGCATGAGTACCTCAGGGTTCCTCAGGGAGGGGGCCCAGGACTGCTTTCCTACTGTGCTCAGGCTGGGAGCCTCTTCTGCAGGAGGACCCTGCCCATGCTGAAGAGACCTGCATGCGATGCTGGGGGGGTCAAAAAAGAAAAATATTTACGTGGAGTGTTGGGAGATATGCAACTTATGGGGTGTCCTGCTGCTGCACTCATGGGGGCTTCAGAGGAGTGAGCCTTGTTGTACAGAACAACCCATGACCTGCCAAATGTTCCTCTGGGCGCTGTCACTACACCATTCAGGCACTGGTAGCACTGGCTGCCAGGTGAAATTTACTTTGCAAGGGAGAATGGCTCTGCTTATGTGTATGGCTGTAATTTCAGATTCTGCCTGCACCGAGTGCTTGCTTCCCTGATGAGTGCTAGCAGGTGTGAAGCAGACTGGCAGTGCCACAGGGGTGATCTGCCTCTGCCTTGCTGCCTGGGCTCAGCAAGCAAAGAGGAGAGCAGGGGCAGGACACAGCTGGGCTGCTGCTGCCCAGGGAGGCCCTGGTGCCTGGAGGTGGCTGCCCACAGTTCACTTCTGCTGTGGCAGAAGAACAGGCTCTTTGCAAGCTGCCTGTGTGGCGTTTGGCAGCGCACAGCACTGGGTGTCCAGTGCAGAAATGGGCTCCAGAGCCTGCAAGGTAGCTTGGGAAAAATGGTGTGTACCAAGCAATTTTGATTTTAAATGAGGTTATTTTCCTTCCTACAATGTGCCATGTGCATGCACATGTTCCTGGGGATCACAAAACACTGCAGTAGCCATTCCTATGTGCCCTATGCCATTCCATAAAAGCATTGTCAGTGCCTTTGTGTAGAAGAAATGCCTCCAGGTTACGCAAAGAACATCCATTCATACATGGGTTCATGATTAACCCTACAGGTTCCCACTGAGTTGTTACTGGGAATAAAGCAAGAGGCCACATGAAAAGCACTTTCATACTGACATGAAGTAGATTGGGCCAAGTGCTCTTAGCATGCATTTTGTCAAAATAGTTTTCATGTCCATGTTTAAGCCACATAGCACAAATATTTCCCAGCTAGCAGACAGTGATCATGAAGCATATACTTGAGTATGTGACTCAGGCCATCAGAAGAAAAGCTTTAACCATGAACTGTGTGAACTCTAAGGAAAACCTCCAGCTGAGCTAATATAATGTATTAGAAGTGACTTGGATACCTTCCCGTCTGTGGTGCCCTTTAATGAAATCTCCTAATGAAAGTCCTCTCCTGCTCTGAATGTATGTGTGTGTGTGAGTGTGTACTTAATAGATGCAGTGCAGCAACCTCCCCAGGATTAGCTAATGAAAATAGCACTGTAAAATGAATTGAGCGAATCGATATAGCTGGAATTTTCAGCACTGTGACAAATGCACCAACCTGAAACTCCCCTTTTCCATTGCAGCCAATATTTTATGTGCAAGTGTGTGTTACAAACTTCTAAAACGAGACTGCTGTTTGTAAATTAAAATTGACTCTGGCCAGACAAATGTGCTTAGGGAAGCAAAGGAGAAGGAGATCTTCAGGTAGTGCAAGATGGGGGTGCTCTTTGGTGCTCTGGGTCATACTCACATTACAAGAGTGTTCAAAGAAACTCTCTTGAATGAGGATGTTTTGAGGAACTAGGCTCAAATAACAGAAATAGCAGAGGGGGATGAGGGAGCTGGGGATTTTTCCAGGCTCCTCATTGCCTTTCTGACTCCTCAGTGTTTTCCAGACCAGTTGTAAGAGCATAGTAGTTGCTAGCTTGGAGTAGGAAGGAAAGTTACCTGCAAAAAGAAAAGGTCTTGGATGGGCAAACCAAACCACCTGGATGCTTTAGGTTTCCTCCCCTTCTGGGACTCCATAAACACATCCACCTGCTCCCCACACAGCTCTCACTTGAGATTACAGAGGATGTATAAACTTGCTCCCTTTCAGGAGGAATTTTTAATCTTACATGTAAGGTATGTGAAAACTGATTTGAAATGTGAATGTCATAATTATGTCTAATTATGTCATACTTTTGCCTTCATTAGACATTGTGTTTGTAATAATTGCTGTAATCAACCACGTGGTTAGTATTAACTCCTTAATTACATGAGGGCACATCACTCCTGCAGGAAGAAGAGATGACTTCCACCTCTGAAAGTGTCGCATGAGGCCCTGTCACCCTCCAAGAGTGATAAGGGTTTGACTGTCCTTCACTTCTCACAAATGAGCAGAAGGACAAGGTTTCAGATGCCTTGGATAGCTGAGTGGGATGAGAGGATGAGTAAGCCCCAAACTTGTGCTTTGGCCACATCTCACTGTTAACACAGCAGTGTCACAATGTGCATCCCAAATTCCCAGACAGCAGCACTGGGGAGGCTGAGCTGAGGCCGCCTTACTGTGCAACTCCTGTCCCAAAGCTGGGTACTTTTGGTAGGCAGACTGTTCAGCAGAAATATAAAATGATTATGTGGAAAAACTTCTCTGTGCATTAGTACTTATGTTTATGCACAGCGCTGGCTCCAACCTAGTGCCATCAGCTGTAATTTCAAGGAGCTACTACTTGCATTTGCATGTGAAGCAGTGTAGTATCTACCATCTAATTCTCTTTTCCCTGGCTTACTAGTAATTCTGTCTTTGCTAATGATTCCATACTCAAATTGTTTTTTACAGTTACTCTATTTAAAAAAAAATCCAGATTAAATACACTGTAATTTCTGAGGATTGTAGGATATACGTTAATTTTTCTTTTGTAGTGTGCCAGACTGCCAGGATCAGTAAATCAGATGTTTTATCTTTCTGTATAACATTTGCTATGTAAAATACTTACTGAGTAACATCTCACTGGACCCAATATTATGTACGTATATTTTCCCTGATCTCACCATAAGTGGACTTTTGTTGGGTATAGGGTAAACCACAGGGCAAAATCTTACTGCTGTTTTCCACACAAATATTTAGCCATATGTTGGTTTTCTTCCTTCAGCTTTCTTTCTCCTGTTTTCAAGAAAGTAAGTGGTGAAATGCATTCGCTTGTAGAGCCAGCAGTAATGAATAGTTAGAGCTAATCCACGATCCCTTCAAGAACTTCTTCAGTGGAGATGCAGCAGGCTTGTTCAGAAGATTTCTCAGTTTCATGGTGCAATTGCTGGTCAAAGCCAGAAAGAGAGAGAATGCAAAATGATCCCAATCCAGACTGATATTGGCTGAAGTTTGGTCAAGTACAAGCGGAAAGCCCCTGACCCAAACAGCTGATATCTGCTGGGGACCTCTGGTGAGGGGCCAAGGACGACGTCCTTCTGCTGATAAGCACCTAACAATCATCCATGATCAGCTGGTGCTAAGGGGGGATGATTTTAAGCCCTATATGTTGAACCTGGACTTCTGACATATACCAGAGGTGGCGGTGATGGGCCCTTCCTTATGACGGAGGGATCTTTATCTCCTTCATGATTTATTTCCTTTCCCTACACATCATCCTTCTGATGCTGACAAGGGAATGTTTTAAAATCTCAGGAGGTAGAAACCAACCTTCTGCTTACCTCCTGCACCTGTAACATGGTTTGAGCCTGCCTTGAGCTGAGGAGGTGACAACAGCATGATTCTGTCACAGGACACTCTTTTTGTATCAGTGGAAAGGGCTTGTGGGGGAGGGGTTCATCTTATAGTGAATATGAGGTTAACTGTAGGTTAACGATTTGCTCCCTTGGTGGCCCAGTTCCTTTCCAAGGATGGGGAGGCTGGGAGACAACCAAGGGAAGAATATCTCTCTGAAATGTGTCTGCATGCATTCACTGCTTTGGTTAATGACAGTTACACCAGAATTTGCAGCAGAGATTCATTTTGAAATAAGCTTTGACATGTTTTCCACAGCATTAATATTGGTGACTTCCAAGACTTCTTTTTTTTTTGGCCTCCAATATATACCAATGTTTCCTCTTGGTTAATTCCTCCAGAAAACAGAAAGTGAAGAGTGCATTTTGGTGGTTGCTTTAAATAGTCTGCTTCCCAAATGCCTTCCAAGTTGTGACTCGCAAGGAGAATAAGTGGGTTCTGTATCCACGGTGGGAAGGAAAATGGAGGACTATGTTCTGTGGTGGATATATTACAGGGGATATATTCTTACCACTTAATCCAAAGGTAGTGAGTAGAAGGGGGACATCTCTTTATGGGGACACTTGTGGGGAAGGTATGCATTTTCAAGTGTGTTGAGATAAAACCCCAAACCCAGACAGACTGAAAGGCAGCAGAAAATCTGTAGCTGAATGCTCACAGGGCTTGTGCAGCCTTTGGAAGCAGAACTTGTGTCTTACAAAACATACAAAGCCCTACCAAGCATGGAATAACCACTTCATCATTTTAAATGAGGGCTATAAAAAATTACAGTCAGCACATAATAGGTATTTTGCACCCATGCTAAGTACTGCCAAGAAAATAGTTACCCAAGTAAATCAATAAAGTATCATTCCCTTCCAAGGTCTTCCTGTCCCAGTCCCTGAACCTCTCATTTCATAGGAGTACTGAAACCTGTTCAAGATTTATTTTTATGAAAGTAAGTATCTCTGCATTATCAGGCAGTAAAGAAGTTGTTTACTACTTCTCCAGGAGTGTTGAAAAATTTCCTCTGAATACATACTTGCATTGTAGCTATCATAAAAATGTCTTCTAGCTATTGGAGCCCCCAAATTGATTTTTTTTTTTCTTTCCAGAAAACAAAAAATGTTCAGCCTGAGACCTAGAAATTGCTTTATGGACTAAGGTATCCCGTCAAATATACTGAGGTCTGTTCAAGTTTGGTATGAAACATTGCCATTCATATTCAGTTAGTAAATAAGCTTGGGCTGAGGTAGCAGCACCTGTTCTGAGTGCATTTGCTATAAATCAGTATAGATGTTTAATATGTTCCTTATTACTAGAGCATTTGAAAACCAGCAACACGCCTGAAAAACAATTTGCTGGCATAAATGCTCCAGCAAAGTGGTGAGTTTTCAGCTCACACTGTCAATTATTGGCAGGAAGAAAATTTTGACTTGGCCCTTGTCAAAGTTAATACAATTCACTATCATACTTCTCTGAACAAGCTTTGAAAATACAGTGTGCAGTATACACTGTTGCAAGAGCTGAAATTCCAAATTTGTAACACATGCAACAAAATCTTTGCACAGGCACTGTCTACATAACATGATTTGGTGGAAAAGTTCAAACAACATGGAAGAAAATCTTCATCTGTTTGCAAAAAGTGTGAACAGGAGAAAAGTTGACTCAGCTCCTGCCTGTGGCAGGCTTGCCCAGGTCTGACTGGTATTATGCCAAGTATTTGGCAGAGAGATGCCACAAGTGGGAGATGCCTTATACTCTGGGGTTTTGCCCCAGAAACAAAACAAAGTGATATCCACTCATCTGGTCTTGGACCCAAGACAGTTGGGGGAGTAAAATGACAGAGAAGAGGAATGCTGACCTACTTGGATCAAAGCCATGGCAGACAGGTTTCTCATTCTTGTGTCACCTCCTGGCAACCGTAAGCTCCTGAAGATAGCCACCAAGTGACCAGGCTTTGTGGACCTCTGAGCATCTTACAAGATCTCCCTTCTCTTGAGGGACTGGGCACTTAGGATGAGATTCAGCTTTGTTTTAGTCATCTGAAAGTTATATGTCTATTTTAAACTACCAATTTAGTCTTCCTTCAGATAACGTCTTCTTATGCCTTGACTTGAAGACTTGAATTTATTTGGATGAGTTTTCTCGAGAACCCACTCAAGGAGTGTGATTTTGTGGGGACGTGGAGAAGACTAGATTTCTGCAAGTCTGAGATGTTTCAAGTTTTAGCCTTCATTACCCCCTTGGGGCAAGGGGGTAACCTTGCAGCACTTGTTAGAGTTAAGGTAGATGAAAGAGTGGAAAACTCATGCTCATCACTGGAAGGAGACAAGTGCTGTTTCTGTGTGTCTCGTGCCTGTGACTAGGGTGAGTCAGATTATAGCAGTAGATGCTGTGTCCAGCTGGTGTTAGGGGCAGTACAGAAGATCCAAGGCAGCTCCTGTGTCTGTGTCTGGGACGTCCCATTACTAGAGAGGGTAGGGTAGAAGGAAGGTGAAATACCCATGAGAGAGCAGACTTGACATAGGAATTTAGATTGGCATGTGTAAGGTCTTTCATTCATTCTGCTGGTGATTATCTTTTCCAGACCTGGTCACAACACTGACTCTTCTCCACTGTCCCCTCTCTCCCTGATGAAAAACGTAATTGTCAATATTCCTGCATTGCCTGAGCATGGTCTATTTTTTAATAAATTGAAATGACTGGCTTCACAGCAAATAATAGTTGTGAATTTTAATGAAATACATGGTTTATGCCCCTTGCTTATCTTCAAATTCCTCCTTTTTCTTTTTCTTTTTTTTTTTTTTTTTTTTTTTTTTTAGATTTACAGATAAACAATATTTTTGGTTAAGTTCTTCATTTTACATCTTGAATAAGCATCTCATATTGATGTCTACCTTTATGTTTCTATGTACAAATCTATCAAGACCATCAAGAAATGGTTTTCCAAACAGAACTTATTGCAAAGCTGATTATGTATTAATATATACAAATGACAAATCTAAAACACAATGTCAAAAAGCAAGAAAATGCAATCAAGAATTTATTATTCTTCCATTACTATTCAGCTGGGAAAATAGCTGCTCTACTTTACCAGAATAACTTCCCCCTCTCATTCCTCACACCCAGTCTAGGTTTTCTAGGTAAGTGTTGCAGAGTTATTTGTGATAAAATACTTTAATATATAATAATATCAGAAGTTCACTGTAATTTATCTACCTATTTTTTTTTATTTATTTTTTTTTCACTTCCACATTCCAGGTAGACTTGTTCTAAAAATTCATTGTCACACATACAATGTGTATGTGTGTGTCTAAATCTACCGGACCATTTTACAGATGGAACAAACATCTCTTATGTTTCATAATCTTGCATCTTGTCCTCTTTTGTATGTGTTTCCCCAACATAAGGTTTCTTCCATAAAATATTCACAAAATTGCTCCTCTCCAGGAATTGCCCTATCCCAAAACCCGATCTATTTATTTAGTTATGTGTGTGTGTGTGTGTGGGGAGGGGGGCTAAATAACAGATTCGTTTGAATAAAATAAATTTGAGAAAAATTTTAATGCTTTGCTTTACTTTTTGGAAGATGACACCCTGGTAATGCCTTATCTACCATACCGTCCCATTTTGTACCTCAGGAAATATCTGTTCGTCAAGCCTTTTTCAGCTGATGGACTCTTCATGCTGTCCATTCTGTATCCCCTCATATCGTGAGATATTAGGAAGTACAGAAAAAGAAGAATGTGTTACAATGCCTTTGGACAGCAACACCACCACAGGTTATATTGACACTGTTACATTTGCTGCAGGGTATTACTAATTATGGTTGTGTTTTGAATCCGGTAACTCCTAGATGCCCACGTAGCAGCTGATAAAATGCCTCTCATTTGCAATGTTGAAGTATTCACTTTTGGGAAGTCCATTACAGCAGTAGCCCTACTTTTGTCACCAGAAGCTGGATCACTGCCATACTGTCTGAGGGAACATGGTTGTTCTGGACAAGAGGAACAATGGGACCAAAATAGTTGATACACACATTCACAGAGGCACATGCACATGCACACACAGGCTTGCAGATGAGTATATGGGTCACATAGCATGCATTGTATGTTATGTATACAGATGTACACAGTACGATGCATTAGTAATATAGGCGTATGTGCACGCATGTCTTTGTGTACATATGCACATTCATGTATGACTGAATTCTGTGAAACATCCTAATAATACAGGGCATAATACAGAAATGATCTGCCTGTGTTTCACACAGAGGCAATCACTCAGCCAGCACGTGCAAGAAGTCAGTATAATAGTTGTTCTATTTGTGGAGAAATGTATAGCTGAAATGTAGGAAAATTATTGTTCTCCATATTCTCACTTTTTTATTGAAGAAACAAATCACACAGTAAATTACATCTGATTTGCATGAAATGTTGCATGCACCTAGATCTCACCATGAGCTTGGGAAAGAACATTGCTTTAATTCCAGAGCCTTTATAGCTGTTTGTTTCTTTCTTTACTCTTTTTCTCTCTCTTTTTTATTTTTTTTTAAATACAGGTGTCTGAGCTATAATTCTTATTTGACTTCTTTTGCATTTGATAAGCCCTCTTGGGCGTAATTTAACAACTGCAAATTACCATACTGGGCAAGGAAAGAGCAGTGCCCACTGCCCAAGAGGAGGAGGAGAAGCAGGAGGTGCCTGTCCTGTGGCAATGATGGATGCTACCCATGCTGGGGACTGTTGCCACTTGCTGTGGACACACTCAAAGGGAAGAGAGGTTCCTGAAGGGTCTTAAAACAACTTGGATGCATCAGATGTTTGCCTGGGTTAACCCAGCATGTTGAAGGTTTTGGTCTCTCCTTTTTCTCCAATTTTCCCTTCTTCATCTCTCTGGATGGCTCCAGTGATTTGAAGAGGATGCATTTCCCCATCAAGGTCCCCATTTCAGGTTGCTGGAAGTTTCAGAACAGTCCCTGTGTGCCAAACTGCTGGAGGACACGTTTGGGGCTGGGTCTGGAGCAGGGATGCATGATAGGTGTAGTGGTGCACCAGCACTCTTTGACTCTGGAGGACAGACAAAGTCCTTGCATATATAGTCTGAAGGAGTTTGTCCAAAGCACTAGCGTGGTTCCTGAAAGCCATGAACAAGTTAAGCCTGAATGAAAATATGGATTTTTTATTCAGTATCCCTTTATTTATTTATTTATTTATTTATTTGCAATGAATGTGTGCTTTCTATAGATATTCCAATGTTTCCTTTAAGAAGCTTGTGCTTGAATATAGAAACCTTTTGGTGGAAACGCTCTTCTCTGTTCAGAAAAACATGTAGCCATAAATGAAGGTGATATTTTACCATTGCTTGCTCTTCTATGCTGGGACATGCCCTTTGCCTGGAGTCATGCAACAGGGAGGGCCCTGTGTCACTGGCATTCAGGGAGGGAAGATTGGGCATGTGAGGCATGTATGAGAGTATAGATGTGCACATGTGTGCACTGACATGTTTTGCAGAGCTGTTGCATGGTGCTCAACTGAAGTGCAGGAGGAGACAGAAAGGGGCTGCAAAAGCGGCAGGGGTGAGATGTCAGCATGAGGGTGGGGCAGAAGGCAGTAGGGGAGGGAAGGAGAGGGCAAGGGCAGTAGCCAGGAGTGCAGAGATCCTTTAGCCTCTATTACATCTCTGCCTCTTTCTTCCTTCTAAAGTCCATATCTGACATTGCTTCCTGGGACGTGAAGATCAGTTGATTTTTATGTTCTCCAATGGGCCTGTCAGATAAGCTGTTTCCTACCTCCACCTGTAAGTCACGTCACTGTCCATTCTCCCCAAAAAAGACCAGTGCACCAAGAACCTCTCAATACATGAGGTAGAATCTGATGAGAGAGCTCAAGTTATAGAAAAGGAGAGTGTGTTATTAGGCCTGTGCTCCAAATTAAAATTTTTCTTCTGAAAAAATGATTGAAGTTGTGCAGGAAAAAATAAATGGGAACAAAAGTATCTCAGTTAAGCTGGTTAAAAAAACAGTGATACAAAGGACAAATTGGGAGGAAGACTAGAAAACACTAGAGAAGGAGTACTTTGTTTTATGATTCAGAAAAGTGCTAAAATGAAACACTTAAATGATATCCTGCATCAGATTCTTGGTGAGATGCATAAGGTGTATAAGGCATACTGTTGTAGGATAAAACTGAAGAAATCGCTTCTCGAAGAGTCTTTCCCTTGGGACTTTCCAAACAGGACTACTTACAAACCTTATGAAAACACCAAAGCCGCTTGTACATTTTAATAGTTATGTTTCAGGTCTCTGATTTTTTTTTTTTTGTTTTTATCTTGAGTGTCCATGGAGAAGTCACCTTCGTTTAGCAAGCAAGCACTTGCTTTCTCATCTGACATCGCTGCATGGCATCAGGTCCTTGCCCTCCTGCAGCTGTAAGCAGTGTTCTTGCATGAACCCTGCTGATGGTGACTGGTCTCTGAAACACTGCTGTGGTGACTTCTTGTTGTGTATCATGGTGTCAGGAGGCCAGATCTGTCCCATGTCCAGTCTTGGCTGTGAAATGGATGTGATGAAAGTGATCAGTGCCTCACAGTGAACAATATTTTGTGCAAATAACATCAGTTTCTCTCATGTATTCTGAGAGATCTGGCACCGTTTTTGAACATGAAAGTTTTAAGCTCATTTTCTTTTACTCTCTTTGGTAGTTTTCTTGGAATTCAGGACTTAGTAAAGTGTGCACGCGTGTGTGTGTGCAGGGGAATACCTCCCCATCTAACCTTAAAAGGTTTTACCAGGTATTCTCTACTTCCTTCTTCAATGCTGCTGAAAGCATACCATATCTTGCTAGAAGAGCTGTTTAGTATGCTTCAGGACTGAGAAACTAATCTGAAAGTCTAGCCTTCAAGGGCGTGATCTATTGCAATTAGAAATGTATTGCTTTGTAATTACTATTACCACTTGCTTTTATCTGCAGACATAGAAATAAATACCTGTTGCCTGTGGATATTTACACCCTCTAAATTCCTGTAAAGAATCCAGTCCTAATTTCAGCTGTTCTGCTGGGGTGAAGCTGATGCCTCTAACTATCCCTTGCATCTGCTGAAAAATACTGCAAGCAACCACATCTGGGATATAGCCATCATCACAAAAATATTGTCACCTGTCTACAGCAAAAAGGTAGAAAATAAGGATAATTAGAACACCAATGTGATCTGGAAAGCTTAGGGATTACTGCGATAACTTAGTTTTGGACATATTAAATTTCTTCACCTGGAGAATACTAATTTCTGAACATCTTTTTTATTATGCACTCTTGCACTTCTGGAGATTATTAGAGATACTATGTGTGTACTGTTCCTTGCTCTTGCATACAATAACCATCTGTCATCTGTGCTGCTTTGTGGATATATCAGAAATTAGTATCAATTAATTGATAGATAGGTATCATGACATCAGCATTGAGGTAAATGTTGATTCAAGGGCAGTGAATCATTCATATCTTCTTTGTGTTGGACGCTCTTTGAGTGGCATGTCCAGCCTTTACAAGGCTGCTACAGCAGCCCCTTCACCATTCATCTACCCCTGCCCTGCAGAAAGGAAGCTGCAGGATCAACGTGTAGCTGCTCCCAGCTCTGCCCTACTGGATGGTTTGGTGGGGAGGAGTCCAAGGAGGTGACTAAAACCACATCTACACAAAATTCTTGGGAGAATGGCAGCAAATTAGTACTATGAAGCTCATAAAGTGTGTTTGTGTTGCCTTTGCTGTTCTGTGTGAGTTTCTCTGTGGGCTGAAGGGAGTTTAGAGGCTATAGACTGAAATGTGGTAGCAACACTGATCTAGGTTAAAAATATTCACTGTTGTACCTTGCATTTTTTGCAAACTTGATTAACTTAATCATCCCAGTTCTCACTGTGCTTCTTCATGTCACGTCAATGCAATTTAGGGGGTGGCGGCCAATGCAGTGGGACAGGAGCACAGAAGTACCACTGAACCCACCTGAAGGAAACTGTGACAGACCAAACTCTTACGTCTTCCATTTGTATAAATCTAGGGTAAGTCTATAACAGTCCACGAAGGCAGCATAGCAGAAGGCTGAAATTATCCAGTGTCAGAAGCTGCAGGATTTGACAGGTGTTTTCAGACCCAAGGCAGGGGCTGTTTAACCACCTAAAGCAGACGTGGCATTCGCTGAGAGCTGCGTGTGAACTGCAGTTACTCTCTCAGCCTCTGCCTGGACTGAGTGCTGCCACAAGTGAGTGGAGATAGTGCAGTGGCACTTGTCAGGATTTGTTTGTGGGAACAAAAATTGGCATTATTCAGAACGTGTCAGGGGTACATGCTGTGGATCAAAGTGTCTTGTGAGTGGCTATTTTGTGTGGAGATGAAGGAACTCGCCTTTAAAACAAGATGTAAAAGGGGGAGAATTTGCTTTGCCACTTATTACAGGTTACCAGGGGTGGCATTTTTTGACAGTTGTTAAACAGCAACCACAAGGAAATGAAATTGAACACTGACTGCTGTGTGTACCACGTATTTCTCAGGTTAGTGGGTGATGCCAGATTGAGGAATGGCTGGATGCAGATTTTTGCCACAGAATCATTTTGAGGGAGGGAAATTTTGCCAAATTGCAGCACCTTGTTTAGCCATTCTGTCCTTCACTTACAAACTCCATAAGAAAATCTCTGAGCTAGAGCTAGGAGTGAGAGCATATGTTGCTATAAATAGAAATTAATGGGATATTTGAAGTAAAATTTGATACTGCATCTTTTACAAAACTATTCCTTGCGTGGGCTGCAGGCTTTGCTAGGATCCTATTCAGCTTATACTTTGTATGTGTTTAGGATGCTCACTGGTAACAAGGGTGTTGTGGTTTAACCTGGCAAGCAGCTACACACCACACAGCCTTTTGCTNCCCCCCCGCCCCCCACCCAATGGGATGGTGGAGAGAAACAGGAAAAAAAAGTAGAACTTGTACATTGAGATAAGATAACTTATTAGCTAAGGCAGAAATGGAAGAAAGANTGAAATGTCCTTGGCTCTCTGCAGCACTGCTCAGCAACAACTGAAATATCAGTGTGTTATCAACGGCGTTTTTCCCCTAAAGCCAGAACATAGCAGCATACCAGACACTGTGAAGAAAATCAACCCTGTCCCAGCTGAAACCAGGACAAAGGAACAGAAACAGATGCCTCTCAAATTGCTTTATAGATCCCATAGGTATGAAAACACATATCTCTTCCTATCACACTGCACAGACATTCATATGCCTCCACCACCATGTTGCTTTGAACCTACACAGCAATACAGTTCAGGAGAGTTTATGTCATTGTCTGAGAAAAGATCACAGTGCTATAAGATGTTCACATCACAAAACAGACTGAAATTGCTTTTCTGCATCAGGCACAGTGATTTCTCATTGACAGATAAGTGTAGGAGACAAGAATCCAAAACCAGGGTTATCACTGGTGATACTGACACTTTTACATTTTTGGCTCACTTAATCAGATCCCGCTGTCTTTTCCAAGGGAGCTGAAACTTTCTACAGTGGCCCACTCTGCTGTGGGTTCCCAGGGCCCTGCATAAATGGGGAGAGGGAAAATCCCTGCTTAACTTGAGAGGTAGAAGCACCAGGGGAGGGTGAAGCCCATCTTCTTATGGCTCTGCTCTTCTGAATGACACAAAATCAGCTACTGCCCTGTGTGTGAAGGGATTTCTCACATTGCAACAACCACCCATCACTCCCAGCAGTGCCATTTATTTGACACACGCGTATACAATATAGCTGTAATGATTGCAGCTTTGCTTGTCTTGCAGCATTACTCATTGGCAAAGAGAAAAACCTGCCACATACCTTACAAAGCTGAAATCTGCTCCTTGGTTTTGTATAAACAATTCTCACATTATTGCATCCTCTCACACATGATTGCCTGAAGAACTTAAGTAATATGAAATTATCATTAATATAGCTGTCCCAGGTGAAAAAAGTCTACAGCATATTTATGATGCGGTTCAACCTAATCACTGATTTCTGATCCTACTGTAGCCCTACAGGGCAAAACACAATGCCAAAACATGTCCTTGAGGGATGGCCTTTGTATCTGGATTTCTGAATGAGGTGGAAGAAGTGCTTTAAAGCTTTTGCATGACCTGTCTTAAAAGTCTGACTTTTTTCCATTGAGGGTAATAGTATACATCACCTGCCAAGAGGTGATTTTGGTACACCGGGAATTTGGGTATCTGAAGACCATATGAACAAGATGGTTGTCAGGAATGGTCTTAGATACCAGGACTTGATGAATTAGAATATAATGAATTGGGGCATGCTCTACCCTACCCCAGCGTGCCAGAAGATATTTCTTTGCGGTTATTTCCCTCCAGGCAGAGTAGCTCAATAGAGTTGCAGACCCACACATCTTGGAAAAATGAGCGTATTGACTTCAATGCTTGCTCTTGAACTCACAGTCACATAAAGTTAGTCTGCCAGGTAATGCTAGTAATACCTGGCTTTCCTGCTGGACTCAGTCTGGGGAGATAGCAAAGTATTTCTCAGTAACAAGGGAATTATTGTCCCCAACTTTTTGGTGTGGAACTGGAATGTCAAGATGTGAATTGGCATGCCGAAGTCAGTCAAACACATGCTGGAAAATAATTTGGGTTGTAGGACATAATTTTGGTTGAGGTCTTGGTAGAAAAACATTGTGACTTTAGTACTTGAAGCATCAGCAAAATGTTGCCTGGCTCTGGAACAATGTTGGGTTGTTGATAATTTTTGTTCTGGCTGAAAATCGCGATCATATTTGTGTTCTAATAACCTTTTGATTTGGAAAGACTTCTTTCAGTGGAAGCAGTTTCCAGGAGACGTAACTTCTTGTCATACCTGAACTACTAGGGAAAATGCCAAAGGAAGCTTTTTTCACCCACCCTCGAACATCCTGTCTGTGGATGAAGGTTTTATGGAGAGCAAATAATGGCAGGAATTCAGAAACATGGATAATATTCCCTACTCTGTCACTGACTCTAGTATGTTGTCTTTCTTTCTCTGTGCTTCAACACCTTCATTTGTAAAAGTGGAC
>VXAV01002866.1:34761-68243 GCA_013399715.1 Alectura lathami | reverse complement strand
AGTCTAGAAAAAATTATTCAGATGGCATACAGGAAATACGTTTACCGGGGACAGACCTGGTGCTGCAATAGATGGAGATGAATATATCTGTCTCTCTGGCACTCAGGTGGGAGGTAGATGAAAGTCTGAAGCTTAATAAGAGGACACTTCTGAGTCCCTCCAGCTCCCATTTGCTTCCTTTCCTCTCCCATGAGTTAAGTGAAATAAATCTGCAAGGTATTTGTTTATTGAACATAAACGGATTCTTAAGTTTTTTTCTCCACTAAATTGCGTCAAGAATTTCTATGCAAAGCAAGCACTTGTAAAAGCTCTGACTCAAAGAAATGTGTTTGGCTTCTGTGCTACCCCTTTTCATTAGGGGCTCTGTAGACTTCCAGCTCCTGAAGGACTCCTTGACCTCTCAGTGACATCTGCTAGCATATTGTATCTCAGACTTGCACACAAACTAATTGCAAGACAGCCTAAATCCAAACCTCAGAAGCAGAGCTATGGCTGTGAATTAGTCTTTCATACAAAATAGAAAAGAACTAACCCTATTAGTGGTCCAAAAATGTAGGCTGTAACCATTTGATGTCTGCAACTTGATTCCCCCTTCCTCCCTCAGAGTGAACACGCTATTGAGCATCACTTGCTGACAGCAAATGATTTAAATGCACATGGGAAGACAAACAGAAAGGAACCTAATCCTGTCATTTACAGCACAGAGAGTGTACTGCCGTACAGTGAATTATTTTTACATAGGTAATTAATAATAGAGAAACAATGTAGTGACAGTGTGAGTCCCAGGGGAGAAAATTGTCAGCCTATTTATTCATTTATTCTTTTCTAACTAAATTGATGGGATAGTGTGATGCCTTTCTGGATTCCACATGGCTGATGAAACTGCGAACTAGTTTCATTTAAATAACAGGCAAATGTTCCAATTATTCAAAGCCTAATTCTTATGCCTTGAGATGATGAACTGCACATACCATGGCCTCTGTCAGTCTGAAGGGGTAAAAGCTACCCACCAAAAACCCGAAGACATTGATCTGAACATTTTAGGCATAGATTCAAATACATGAATCCAGCATAATTTGCCAAGAGTCTTCTGGATTCCTAAATTCATGTAAAATAGGATATCAGTGATTCTTTCATGTAAACTCATCTTTAAGCTATTAGGGAGCTTAAGGGAACTAAAACACAGTTCTTGGGAGAACAGAGAGGATAGCACTCAATTTGTTGCCTAATGAATGACTATGTCTAGTGTTCTGTGTGGTTTACGCTTCCAGAAATTACATCCTGCACAGTGGTCAAAATCCCAATTTCAGTAGTGGAAAGATTTTAATAATAATGTGCTACTAATCTGTAAACAAGCCAACAGCCAAAGAACCTGGATACAAGAAAATGTCTCATTGTTCATTTCTCTCATGAGGCAGGTTCTCCTGCATGCAAAAATTAAAATCCCAAATTGCACTTTTGTATGTGNATTTTTTTTTTTTTTTTTTTTCCCCTGTATGTTAGAGTCTTAACCCTTCTCTCAAACTTTATGTCTCAGCTTTTGCACCTCTTTGTTCTCCCATCTTTATCAGTTAAGGACCACCTCTAATTCAATGTTCTTTCATTTTTTAACCCAAGATGCTGGCTGGTGTACATGGGGAACAAGAATCCCCAGAGCTTATTAGAGTACAGTCAGTAAAGAATGATTTTTGAAATAACTATCTACAGCTGAATCATGATAAATCATGCTATTTCATTGAATTTATCTTCTGAATGTTAAATTTATGTAGCTGTGTCATGTTGAAATATTGAAATATCTCCAATGTAATCCACCATAATCCATTGTTGGGAGTTGGAGGGGGAAAGGGCAGTGAAAGAAAAGGTTGGCTACTACTGGATAACCAATAATCTGCGCAAACTCTTGGAGCTGGCAGCAGAGCCACAATCTCAACACTAGTTTCAGCCTGGGAGCAACTGACACTCCCTGTACCAGCCATTTGGCTGGAACTTAAATATGTCACTTGGCACAGAGAGCTGATAAAAGCCCTGTTATTTTCTGGGCTGAGAGCTAAACAAGACTGCGACCTTCCTAAATTATTACACAGAGCTTATAAGGAATTGTTGGTTTATGTGAAGTAATTTAATCAACCTGATCGTTAGATGAATCTGCCGTTTCCCATCTTTATTTTAATTGTGCTTGTTTATACTCATATTACACTTTTGCCCAGATATTTAGTTCTAATTAATAAATTGGAAATGGGCATGGTATGAATGTCTGTTTCTCCACGAGCACCTTCCAGAAGTGGAGGAGCCTGCAGGAAGGCGAGCAGCACTGTAAGACCCACAGCCTGTTCTCCAGAGCCATTCCTGCAGACCCGCAGACCTGCAGCCTCATCTGGAAAACCCACCATCTGTTGAAACCTATTATCTACTGTAAAGCTAATGCATTTCCTCTCTTAAGTCTGCATTATTTGTAGGGAGATTAACATTTGGGACACAGGTACTCTTCAGAACAGTATAACATTTGCTGTGAATCTAAAGGAATACGTTAAGGAGGGCTAACATGTGCCCCTTCACTGCCTTTGTTCTCCGTGTCCTTTTCTTTCCATCTTCGCCTGTTACAGGATTCTTTGCGGATACACTGTCTAACACATCCCAGTTCATTTACAAGCTGGAGAATAAAATAAAGCCCTCCTGTAGAACAGAACTGGAGTTCATGGTATAAAGGTTTCACTGTAAGGGCTGCAAACTAAAGGTTTTTTGAGGAAAAAGCAGTGTTCCAGGTTAGATCGCTTCAGGGTGAAATAAATAATAAACTTAGTTTTAGTTCTATTCATGCACCTTTCATATGTACAAATCTTTTGTCATTTTCCTGAGTAGGGAGATATCCTGTAACTGAGAGATGAACTGAGTACTGTCATACCTCTCCATTGCAAAGCCAGTAGCATTTTATATGTCATTTATTGAAGTAAGACTGCTGCTTGACACAGCTTTGCAGTGTAGTGGTCTGCTCTGGTTGCTGTCAGTAGGCAGGTGCTGACTTTGAAAGAAGCCAGACTGGGATTTAACTACGTGAGAAACTTCACAGTGGAGTGAGACATTACTAAATATGATCAGAAAAAGATTTATCCAAATTTTTCAAGGTTGTGTACTTTCTCCCGCTTTCTTTAGTACTGAGATGAGTTCGGAATCTTTTAAAATAGAAATCAGAGATGCTGCAGATATACACAGTCTTTGGAAATGGCATCCTGAGATGCTCCCCCAGAAAGCCAGTGGTCGTGCATGACCAGGCAGCACCAACAGCACCAATGCAGAGGAGGAGGAATGGGACCTGCCTGCAGAGGACAGCACAGATGTACTGAAGAGAAGTTTAGGGTCATCCTGCTTAGGGTGATCTACCACACAGCATGTAAAGCCCAGGGTGCTTGGATAGGAACAGGGACCTCAGCCTCAAAGGCTGATGAAAAAAGGCTGGGGTCTGAGCTGGGGTACTGGTGCATGGTCATCCACACAGCTGGATCGTGGGCCCTGTTCTGGCCAATGCCAGCTCCCACTCTATGCCCAGACAAGGTCTGCAGGATGGCAGAGGTGAGGATCTGCACCTTTGGGCTGTATGTATAAGGCTGTATAAAACCCAGGTGGAAGAAGAGGCCAGGGACCGGTGAACGTACTACAATGTGCTACTTGCCTTCAGAGTCAGAGAAAGCCCAGGGACGCACTTAACCAGTCATTGTGTTGGCTTGGCCCCAGTGCTCCTCTTTCTGGGTCTCAGCCACTTCTGCATGAGGTATTGCAGTCTGAGTGAATCCCGAGCTACTGGAGCAGGGCTGTGAGCCGTGTTATTTACATAGACGTGAGTCTCCTAATATTGGGCTGGTGACTCTTCTGAGTAGGAAGCCTTGCTCCCCTTCTCTTTTTCTTTGACTAAAAGTCCCATACCTTTTGAAACTTGTACATTTGTTCTTATTAAAAATTTTGACATTGAATTTGTGGAAATATATTCTATGAAGAAAAATCCCTATCCGGTAAAATATTAGTTTGACTCATTAATTCTACAGGTTTTCTCTGTTTTAGTAGGTGTTCAAGTTTTTAAAGCCCTCTGGGAACAATGTATTTTAAGCTTGTTTAATTTGGAGAATCACAGAATCACAGAACAGCTCTGGTTGGAAGAAACTGTAAAGACTATTTAGTTCCAATCCCCTGCAGTGGGCAGGGTTGCCACCAAAAAAAAACAACAGGGAAGAGTGCGAATGCATTCCCCCATGGTTTCAGGAGTAGATGAAGAGGTAAAATGGAACCTAGAGCAGCAAAATTCTTGCAGAAGAACAAAAAACTAATGAAAGAATCATGGTTTAGGAGGGCCGAAAAAGAAAGGGAAGATGGGTTCATGAAAAACTGCCCATGTTTTCAAAATATGTGAACTAAAATATCCTCTGCACATGAGCATAAATTACACACTAACTCCTCTATATTCTAGTGACTTGAGAGCATAAGGAGTTAATATTTCTCTGTATTTTTTACTGTTTTTCTACCCCACTATGACATATTTTTTAATGTCAGTTCTACATTGACACCCATATCAAAAAAACTGTGATTTAACTTGATAGATCAGCAACTGTGAGGGAGTAGGAGGATGAACTGACCCTACTATTGAGATATATGATACTTATTTAGAGAAATGACATATATTCTTGATGAGATGCACAGGTGTAAGCTTCATACTTCTCATTCAAGGTTACTTACAAAAAAGGAGGTAAAGAAGTTGAGTTTGTTTTCTGCTTTCCTTTGTTTTAAGATCGAAAGTGTAGTATTTTTTGCATTAGAAATACGATGTGCTGAGGCTGTGTGAGAGAACAGATGAACTGCAATATCACTTGTTTATATTTATACAGGAACAGTTCAGCAGGGCTAATAGTTTTTGTTTTGGGTGGGATATGAGTTTCTTTTTTTCATCTACACAAATACAACTTCAGTTCACACATTCAAAGCATAAGATGTCACTCCTTCTGCAATCAGGAGGGTGCTACTACTTCTTGCAGTATTAAAAAGAGGTGGTTGGTAGGAAGAAGTACTCTCCTGATGTGTTTGGATTATTCTAAACTGTCTGAAAGAAAGTCAGGAAAAAATCCATAACCTCCAATAATATTTTATACAGGTGAAAAGAAAATAGAGGAACTTCCTAAGCCATACCTGAAGATAAATTTTAGGTGAGAAAGCTCATCTGCAGAGGAATACTCTCCTTTGTAGTTGGCTAAGAGGTTTTCATCATCTGCTTCAATGAAAAATGCTGATTTTTTAAAAGAATTTCAGAAAATGAGCTGTTTTTATCTCAGTGAATTTTTTGTTAATAAATCACATGCAATAAGAAATATCTGCATTACTGTTTACAAAAATATACACATTGATTTTTTTTAACTCAGAACTAACGTTTTCTTTTAGAATTTAATTTGTACTAGAAAAGAGAAACTAGGTCATATGCACTATTTCAATTGAACAAACCCTATCTTTTGGCTGTTTCCTTTTGCAAAAAGAGGTTCTTTCCAATCTACATTATTCTATGATTCTATGAGATTTCAATCTTTAAAGCGGGAAAAATAGTTGGAATATCAAATCTTTATGGATATGAAAACTATTTGCTGCCTAGCCCTGCTTTCTAATAATATCTTGGTATCTCTCTTAGAGATCTTACAAATAAGTAACTTTCTCTGTATTTCTCTCTGACAGAGAGAAACTCAGCAATCTGAATAAAGGTACATTATTTGTTTGGTCTTTCTTATCCCTTAGCTGCTTTGTCAAGAGCAGTGGCATGATTTTTAACTTCTGGTTAGCAGTAGCAAAGAAAAACAAAAATGCTGGAAATATACATTCAGTCTCTCAATCGTAGTTGAAAATGTCTGAAGAATATTGCAGTCTGCTTTCCACATGTGACTGTCCGTTTATGGTGGTTTTAAAATGGCTCACATGAAAAATCTTCTTTAAACCTTTTGCCTTTTACTAAACTAAAGCTTCCTGACCATCTCAAAATGGATGATTTTTGGAGGCGTACTTAAAGACCTAAAAATTGTAAACGAGACCATTAATTCTTAGAATTGAGTGGACATTCATCCAATTGCTCTCTGTTGTCTTGAGAGTCTTTGGAAATTAAGGTAGGAGACTATTTTGTGAAAAGCATCACAGACACCCATAGCAGAAAAGAATGAGACTAAGAAAAGATGCTTGGATGCCAGAAAGCCAGAGTGATGATTATTCTTCACCAGGATCTAGGATTTGGATGAGAGTACCTATAGAATTCAGAAACATAGAAAGAAAATTAATGTTCTGAAAGAATATGTAGTAACAGCAAATGTGGGGTCTCCAGTTAGTCCTTGACGCTTAGCCCTGCTGGGTGAAGAGATTTGCAGTATTTCTGGTAGAACTGGAATTCTTATTGATCACCATCTCCATAACTTCAATATAACTTGTCAGAGAGTTGAAACCTAAAGAAGCTTCTAGAGATAGTAGATACTTCTTTTATTCTTTTTCTTCCTCTTCTTATTAAGACTGTACTTCCAACCCTATTGTTTAGCTAGAAACGACATTGTTGATTTCCATCAGGGAATGCTGTGCTAATCCTTTATTAGTGAATTATGCAGTCATCACACCACGCCATTGGAGAGAGTGACTGATTTCAGTTTAGCTTGCCTGTGTGACTAAATGAAACAAGGGGATTTAGAAACAGGTTGATGTGGCCTCCTCTAAAATTACTCAGGTCATTTGCAAGTCCGTTGCCGTTCCCATTGCAGTCCACTACCTATGGTTATTCATTAATCAGATGCTTATAAATATGCAAGAAATGGAAAGGGAGCTTCAATTTGTAAGCAACCCATCTGCAAGAGCATATAATTAAGGCTACCATCTTTCTGAAAGATATCAGACCTGCTGAGCATGTGTACCCTAGGTGAATGTGTGTTAGACTTATCAAATGACTGCAAACTGCAGACAAATACAGAAAATAGGAAAACCCATTTATCTGTAATGGCCCTCACAACAATGCTTTACATCAGAGAATTACATAGATAAAAACTACAGTACTGTCATGAGAAGATACATGGATTTCTAGTCTCCATATGAGACTGATTATGTGGCTGGGTCTATCCATGAAAAGCTGTAATTCTTGAGTCTCGTCTTTTCTTGCAAGACAAGGATCTCATGTGAATTACCTGAGGCACTGCTGTTGTGTGAATCTAAATCAGTCACATTAGCCACTGGTAGCTTTCACCCGAGTTAAGAGAGAAGTGCATGGCAAATTCCAGGGATGTGATGGGACTTATACCTAGAAGGCGAGCTTTAGATTCTATCTCATTTGATTTTTTTTTTTCTCTGTAAAAATGAAAATGATCCTCTGATACTTGATAGTAGCTTTTAATATTATTTTATCCCTAAAATTACTGTATATTGTTACTCTTTAGCAGGTGTATCTTAACATTAATTTAATGCTTCTGAATTTGCATTTACATATCTGTATTGTAGAATTCATTGAATAAGTTGTGTCTTGTTTTTGATATTTAAGTCCGCTTTATGATTCTTCAGCTGAATAGAAATTAGGCTTGTGATCTCTTCCATAGTGTCTCTGTTTTATAAATAATGCCACTTTAGGCAGGATAGACACGAGCAAACAGTAAGCTCAGAATTTCAGAATTGCCTATTGTAATCAAATTGGCTATTTTCCAAACAACCCACAATCTCTATCCCAGTGTGACCTTTCAGAGCCCTGCACTCAGCAAAACAGGGGCATATTACCTTTCATGCACTACTGTTCATTTTCAGGAGAAAGCGAGGATTATTGTTCCAATTCTGCTCAATTACACCAGAGCAACCTCATTGCTTTCAGGAGAAGGGCACAAACAAGACAGGTCAGTGTTTGGTACAGTTGTGTGTTTAGTGTTACACAGAAATAGGAAGGGTGAAAAGCGCACTGTGTAGTAAAGATACGACTAACTGAATGCCTAGTAAGAGAATGGATGCTATTTCCCAGTTAGTCCAGTAACCCTTTGGAAACAATTTCCAGGGCCATAAGCAGGCATAATGTACACATTGGGTGAGAGCCAGGAGGGGAGAGGTGGGTAGATGACATTTTACCTTAACAGGTAAAAGAGCTAAAGAGATCAAGAGTTAGCAATCCTTTAACATGGGGGACTTGGGCTCTAGGCTGTTTCCACTTTCCTGTCCTCTCCCCCAACATTACAACTGCTCACAGAAATCTTCAATTTTATATAGACACTTTAAAAATCCAAACAATGATAGATTGCCCAGCAGAAAATTATTTACATGGAAACTCCTGCCTAAGCATAATTTTTCTTGAGATGACATCTACTTTGAAAATGCAACACAATTTCATCTCAGACATAAAAGTAACACTCTCCTTTATTTTTTTATTTTTTATTTTTTTTGCTGACAACAAGAGGTACAGAACTTGCTGATACTATATGTCTGCTAGCTGTATCAGCCAATCCTAAATAGTCTATAAATCCATGTACAGTGTAAAATATCATTGATTTATGTAATTGGGAATTTTTAGCAATACAATTATGTCTAATTATATTTGTTTTTCCCTATCCAGAACCTGCTTCCCTGGCGAATCTGGGAACAGCCTCTAATAGTACAGAGCCACTATTTATTCAGCCCTCGTGCTTCCCTTGAGTATAAGTTATGATATATCAGCATTGTCTTTGAGGTCTACTGAATCTGTGGATATGCAATACACTGAAGAGTGGAGTTGGAATGAAGTTGAAAGGATTCATGAATAAAACGTAAGTGGATGATACTTCAAACTAAATCACAAATACCGCATTGCCTAAATGGAGAAAAATTGCTCCTTTTTCTCAAGTAGGAGCAGTGGCAGTAACAATAAGCTACGATTATTGTGGCCTTTGGTCTCAGGTTCGGTTGTTATCAGAGAGTGGCACACAGCAGCTACTGGAATACTTTCTTTTCACATGGTGGTCTCAACTGAACTTTGGTGAGAAAAATAAATATCCTGCTGTGTACAGAGCCTTATAGATCTGTGAGAGAAACTTTGCCAACTCTGAGTGATCCTCCCTGAACTGCAGCACCTCCAAAAATAAATAACCTTTCCAATCCCAAATTCTTGATAAATGGAAAGCACCATTCTGCCCCTGGCATTGTCAATTTTCTCACCTTTTTCGGGGAACCTGATTATTCACACTCAGTATATAAACATACTGCATGAGGTAAATAGGTATCAAGGCTAGTGCTGTTTTTGAACATAGATCATCATTTTACTTATTCCCTTACATCATTTAACACTGTTCTGCTGACCCTGGGACCTGCTAATACACACGGCAACCAATAACCATAACTCTGTGATCCATATAGAATAGGTGAGGGATGGTGGCAAGAATATAATTTATTACCTTCAGCAGTGCTGTGTTATAATTATGTGACTGTTAGAGCGTTCATAGTCTGACAGATTCCTATTAGCCAGTCAGTCAGAGTATGTAGTGTATTATTTTACCAATACCTGATGCATATCAATAAAGTGCGTGAACATTGCTCTAAGAGAACAGCTGAATTGGCTGGGATGGAATAATCTCCCATCCTGAGTTCTCACCTGAAATATAAGCTTGAGCTGACTAATCTTTTTTAAGGCTAGAAAAAGTCTGGGCAACTTTCTTACTTGCTTATCCTGAATCCCTGAAAGGAAGTGTCAAAACAGTACAAAAGGTTATTTTCATTGTGCTCCCATTCCAATAGCATAAGGTAAAATTACAAGAAAACTTGTGCTGTGAGACAACCTGTTCTCAGAAGATTTCCAGCCCATTAACTCAAGAATCAGATTGTTTGGATTAGGTTTGCACAAACAGCCAAGGTTTTCAGGTGCTTATCCAAAAAGCATTGAACCAAATCCTTTGAGGTTTCCCCACATACTTAATATAGTATGCAAATATTGACTGTAAGTGGAGACTAGAGCAAGATGGGAAAAATCTCCTTGTCCAGGACAAGCAGAGTTCATTCATGCTGGACAAATAAAGCTGTTTGTTTTCTGCTGACTGGAGAAAACCAGCGAAAGTGAAGGGAAGCATAGACAGAGAGAGCTGAGGGACTGAAGGTGACAGGGGCTGAGGAAGACTGGAGCTAGAAAGCAGTGAGTTGCCAGAGGATAGGAAGAAGGGCTGGAACTGCGTTTAGCCACAAAGCGGTCTGTCGCATTATGGGAATTACAGAGCTTATGTAAGAAGAAGGTATGACCAGGGACAGCTGTGATGCTGGGAGATGGGCAACACAGCCTCTCTGTCAGTATGTGGCCAGGGCTCAGCTCACAGCTAGTGAGCGACCTTCGTGGGTGCTGTAGGGAAGGTGCACGGGGGGCTGTCAACTCTCCGAGGGATGGATGCTGCTGCCAATCTCCCAGGGGTAGAAGAGCTGGTTGGAGCCTGTTAGATCCCTGCTTTGATCCTGCTTCGGGCAGGGGTGTTGGTCTAGGTGGTCTCCAGAGGTCCCTTCCCAGATCAGTGACTCTGATTCTGTGAAACCGCCAAATACCAGGTAGCATTTTGTGTTTCAGGAAGATGTGACAGGCTAAGTACAACTGTGAAGTGACCAGACTCAGCCACAAGCTCCTGTCACGTTGTTGAGTAACGTCTTGTTCTAGCTTGCACACTTTACCTTCCTACATTTCTAAAAGTGAGAAAGTGCAGATCAGCCTGTAGTGTTCATTTCAGGATTGTGAGGTATAATAATCGAGGGGAAATACAAATAAATGATATCAATCAAAATTTGAAAAATGCAAGTTATCCAATTTTTCTTTCCTGTAATTTCCATTGCACAGGCAACCTGACACAACATGTTGCACATAATAATGCTATCAGTTTTTACTAGGGATGTAATCAATATGATCAAATACATTTTAATCAAGATATCACAAAGAAAGTGTTTGTCGTTATATAGATTCTTACCTAATGCATTACAATGGTACGTTAACAAGCTGATATGAAGTGTAAACCTTTAAGCTGAAATAGCCTGACTGTTAAATGATCATGAGTCCTGCCTCATCCAATATATGATTGGCAGTAGCACATAGAGAAAGGTTTGCCTGTTAGGTAGTACTGACCCTGCTCCTGAGAAGTAATAAAGTAGTGGCACAGCTGTGGTTTTTAATGATTTTGTGTATAGTCAAGAAAATAGAACATGATACTTTATGTTACCTCATGATGAATTGTGAAGCAAAGATGGAATCAACGAGTGCTATAGAGAGGCTCTTTTTTGCCTTGCCAGAAGGAAATTTCTGCAGACACTCAAATGGTGATCAGAGTTGTATGAAGTCATGTTATAAGGGAGTTAAAGTGTTACCTGCAATTTGGTTAGCTGACCTGGCCTAAGACAGCAGAGTAAGCTTCTTGCTACCTAGCTTTAGACATTTACGTGTCAAGAATTTAGGGAATACCGTCACAATAGGATCCCTTTATGCTCAGTAGAGATGAATAAACATTTTTAGGGAAAGATTTTTTGACTGTTTTTGGATGTCTTCTTTAGGATCATAAAATCTGTGTGTTATTAACCCCATCAACAAGTAAGGTTCAGCACAACTGACTTCACTTACGGTGATATTTAGTCAGAATAACCCTCATCTCCCTCACCCCAGATGTTAACATTTTATTTGTTTTGTCTTGCATCAGCTATGGCATCACAAGATGTTCTGGTACTCATAATTTTGAAATAATCTTACAGGAATTTTGTCTTGTCAGTGAACAATTAGAAGCACGACCAACTATTGTACATCTTTCCCAAGGGAAAGGAGTCATTTTTGATCAGTTCTGCCAAGATGGATCCACTGGCAGACACCATGCCTAAGTCTGTTCACTGATGGTATGGGGATGCTAATTTGGGATCGTCATACTGGGGGATCTGTTTGTAGGTGCTGTAATATTAACACACATGTCTAGAGTATGTATTCTGGTTCCCGCTGTTCTTCCTAAAAGTTATGGAAACCAAAGATGAAGAAATTGAGTCTGGATTTTTCTGTCTTCATTGTAAAGATTAAGGGTTCAGCCAAGCTAGAAATAGTGCACAACAATAAGCTTCTACTTAATAATTTGTTCCTATTGCAAACATGATGTTTATCTGTATTAAACATGCTCCTCAAAAGTGAAAACTAAAAATATAGTTTACTTCTAAATAGTTCTTTTTTTCCACAAGACTTCTGTGTAGATCAGTTCAGCTAAAACTGAAACTTTACATTTGCTGAAGGAGCCAGTAGTATTTATTCTGAGTCAGTGCAACATCCTTTCTCTCATGGGAAGGATTCAGGGCCGAATGTCATGTCCATGATATGATGCTGAGTAGGAATTACAGGGCTGTGGTTCAAATAACACATCCTTTCCACCAACCAAAATGAAACATGTCAGTGTTGGAAGGATAAATGGCAATCTTTGGCTGTCATGCAGTAGGATCTTATTATAGATACAGAGATAATGAAACTAATGTATCCTGAGGCAGTGTTACTTAAAAGAATACCAGAACAGCAGAATGTGTGCTGAATTTCATTTACCAATACTCTTTCTGTTAGATCTGGTGCTAGGTTTCAGCAAACATAACAAGTCTTGGTCCTTCAGAACTGAAGTTATGTTTGGACAGCTGGCTACAGGGTAAGGCTACACAAGGTTTGCCCACCTATTTGTGAAGGTTTTTTTGACAGGCAAAGCATGTGTGTTTAATGAGACCCTTTTTATCGCTCAATCAATCCTTCACCAAGGTACACAATGTAGAAGGTAGGCCGGAGGAACTGAACGCCATAAACATTTTCCACGAAACTCATATATCTGGCTCGATGGGCTCCTGGGCGGTCTGATCTAGTGGCTGACAACCCTGCCTTTGGCAGTGGGATTGGAACTAGACGATCTTTAAGGTCCTTTCCAACCCAAGCCATTCTATGATTCTATAATCTGTTAGGTTAATGATACAGAAGGTGGGAAGAGCTGATCTGGAAACTAATGAGGTCAACTGATGCACTTTTTCAAAACAGTCAGATATGGCAGAAATTAAGGTGCTCTTATAACTTATTGAGAGTATCAACGTTTGATTTATATGTTTTGGTACATTTTTGTATATAAGATAATGTCTTTTGCCTGCGCCCTCCTGGTAGACTAGTATTTTCACAATGCAGGTGAGGACGCCAGCACTTATTTCATGACTATATGTATAAGCAATCTGTAAGCTGCATTTTGAGTGGGTACACCAGACCAGCTCTCTCCAGCAGCTGACATAATCTATTGTTTTATACAGGAAACATGTTAATCCTCATAATTGTACCATTCTGGGGTCAATGCAGATGAAGAGCTGTAATGTACCTTTTAAGCTTACTCACGATATTTTTTTCATCTTCTTCCCACCCTTGTTATATTCTCTCTCACAATAGATGTTTGGCATAACTTCCTCCTTATGCCTTAAATGCTATGCTTTCACCAGCAGCTACTAGGGGAAGAAAATAACCTGAAAGGAAAATTTCCATATGGGAAACCTTTCTTAGCAGGGTACGTTTTTATGTTATGGAATCCAGAAAAGTAGCTTGAGAAATTTAGAAGTAGACTCACCTTATGCACTTGAAGGTTTGAAGTTTTTATGATCCCAAGAGTAAAAAAAAAACTCTGTAAAGCCCCATGCACATCAGTTTACATGACATTTACTATCTATTAAACCAGTTATCAGAAACCTCAGAAAGGATTGAGTTCTGTTATGCTGAGCACACTTCAAACATATGATAAAAGGTGATTCATGTCTCCAGAGTTTAAGCTTTCAATCTGATTGGCTCACTAGAACTTTATAACACTCCTGTCTCTGGTTGATGGGGAGATGTGGACCATGGAGCAAAACAAATGGCTGTAGCAACTAAGCTGTGAATAGGATGGAGCAGAATCACAGAATTGCTTGAGTTGGAAGGGACCTTAAAAGGTCATCTAGTCCAACACTCCTGCAATGAACAGGAACACCTACAGCTAGGTCAGCTAGATCAGGTTGCCCAGAGCCCTGTGCAGCCTGATCTTGAATGTCTCCGGAGTCAGGTTGGTGTCATCAACAAACGTGCTGAGGGTGCACTCAGTGCCACAGCCTAAGCCGTCGATGAAGATGTTGAAGAGCACCGGTCCCAGAACAGACCCCTGGGGGAAACGGCTTGTGACGGGCCTCCATCCAGACATTGAGCCATTGACCACTACTCTCTGGGTACGATCTTGCAACCAGTTCCTCATCCATCGAAGAGCCCACCCATCAAATCCATATCTTTCCAGTTTAGAGAGAAGGGTGTTATGGGGGACCGTGTCAAAAGCCTTCCTGCAGTCCAGACAGATGACATGAGTGAGTCTTCCCTTATCCACCAATGCAGTCACACCATCATAGAAAGCCATTAGTTGGTCAGGCAGGCCTTGCCCTTGGTGAAGCCATGCTGGTTGTCTCATAATTCATTTACTCCGTTTATTCAGTTTTTTATGAAACAAATGACTTTTTTGATACCAACTTCAGGTCACCTCTGTTAATCCCGTGCCAACTCCATTAATACCTTATAAAATCTAGATTTTAACATGAGAAATAGAAGTATTCATCATGTAATTTTATAACCCAGCAAGTACTTATTCAGACTTAAGCACTGATTTCAAAATCACAGCAAGCAACTAAGACATAATTAAACTTTTATCCCTGCAACTTTAGATATACGTAGATTTTTTTATTTATTTATTTTTCAAAAAGGAAAAATATAGATTCTTTCAGTGGGATATAATAGTCTTGCTACATATGAGAGCATTAAGAAATACTTTTCTACTGGTATTAGACTTCAGAAATAATAAAAAAATTAAGGGGGAATGTTTTATTTTCTTTAACAATTTTAATTTTTCCACAATTTGTTTTGTTGTCCCACTTTTTTTTCCATTAAAATAAGAATAGACTTGACCTGCCTCTTGACTTGACTTCAAGAAGAGTTTTTCTTCTGGAACCAAATTAGTGAAAGAGATTTACCCCTTTTCCAGCAATGCTGACTGTTGAATAAACACTATTTTATTATTCCTGACCCACCTGTGACACTTCCCACACAAAAAGTGGCAGGAGCTGGTGAAATGATCCTTGGATAATTATTTTAGAGAATAGTTTTGTGACTCCTCTTCAATATCCCTTAGCCCAGTACTTGTGGAAAATGCAGACAGAACCTGGGTACTACCAGGAATCTGCTTCAAGGGTATCTGCAGTGAGTATGTTACAAAATTCATCTTTCAAGGACTTTCAAAGCCAGTTACAGGTATTTCCTTCTTTCCACCCCCTCTCCAATGATAACGTGTTCTGGGTCACCTCTCCATGCATAATTTTTTTTTCCTTTCTGTCAGAGTCTTGGTACCTTATTGGAGCCCTCAAATGCAAAACACATGCAAACAAGGTCAGTGGTGGCCTCTGCAAGTCCAAGCATCCCTTGAAGCAGTACAAATAGGGTCTTTAAGCATAAACAAAATATTAGTGTCCAACAAAATCTAACCATGCTCAAACTGTGCTTAGCCAGCCCTCAACCCTGACAAAATGCTGTAAGCTCACTTGTACCAACATGTGAAATCTCAGAACTCAAATTCAGTGCTTCGGCCCCTGCCCTGCAGGAATTGTGTCTGAGAATACAAGGCCAGTGTCCTGGCACTGCATATTCTGCTTCTGCAGCAGATTAAAGAGCCAGAACTTGACTCCAAAGTTGTATCATCCTTTGATCAAAGTTTTTTTACACGAAGTTCATACACATACCTGGATGCTGCAGTTTTGCTCCCAGCCAGCAGGGAACATTTGCAAGAAGCATAAGCCTCCATCTCCTTGAGCTTAGGATCATCCAGGACAGTTGGCTAATGGCTTGGAGACAGCACAGTTTAAGTCCAGCCACTCAAATGCTGGTCAGACCGATGCAGGTACATTCTGTCTCAGACCATTGAGAAGTCTCCTTGAGGACTGACTGCAGAGAAAGAGCACACAGAAAAAACCAAGTCAACCCAAAGCCATCATCTGCCATGCAGACCTCCTGAATGCACAGCGAGATATAAGGGTTGGATGAAAACAAGCACACTTGATTCCAGAGCTCAGGCTTTATCCTTTACAGCATTTCTATGCAGTGATTGCCACTAAGAAGTGAATCAAATCCAAACCAGCTTGTGCTTATCCTCTTTCTTCCTAAATCTTTATGTACTATTGTGTCTCATCCCTTCCCTCCTTCACTACCCAGCATGTCCTATTGTTCTTATTTGTCAAGTTATCTAATCAGTTTGGGGCCAGATCAACAGACTATGATAGCAGACTAAGCAAAACACCCAGCAATAAGTGTTTACTGGATCAAGCCCTTACCATGTCAGCTCCTCAGAGCAGAGACTCTGCTTTATTATTCACGTGCAGAGTAGTCTGTGCACCAAAGGTGCTATATACACAATATATTTAAAAATAATAATGGTACACTAAGAATGAAAAATGTGCCAGCAGGAAAGTTCACTGGCTGTGCTACCACCAGAAATTCAGAACTACTTGCAAACAATTCAGTCCTGGAAAACTGAAAGGGTGATATTTTTCTCAAGGCAAAAACCCAAGAACCAGAAGAGCTGCAACACAATCCCAGCTCTGCCACAAAAAGTTACTCAGGACAAATCTTCATAACTCTCCGTGCCCCACACTCCTTTAAAATAAATAAATAAATAAATCAGAAAGTAAGTGTTTTCCTACTCATACTTGGTATACTCATAGGCAAAGCACGGCTTGGGCAGTGTTTTGAATAGACAACATATACAAACATATACAATAATTGCATCATAGCACATTTTTCAATGGAAGACACTGACATCTTATAGGCTTTATTATTTAAGGATGATCGTTAAATATCTATGATATAAAAAGTACTTAGGGAAGTAGACACTTCTGCACACCAGTGTGCATATGTGTAAATGCCATACGAGCTGTACGTTTACAAATCATAGAGAATACACCAGAACAAAAAATGTTTTATGGGAAAGTATAAACTCATGATATTGACCTGGCTGCTGCACTATCTAATTCTGCCTTGACCCTCCAACAACAAGATATTCATGACTGGCACAACCTCCAGATTTTCTTCTCCAACCTGTACCTAAGAGTCAGAAAATTAATCCTTTGGCAAGCCATTGTTTTGAGAGGAGGGGTTGTACCTTCCTCTTGCTATTCTGCCAGTGTCTTTTCTTTACACTTTACCATCTACAATAACCTGGCTATCCTTCTTTCATGTTTAAAAACCTTTATGCAAATCAGGCTGGTAGCACAGCAACCTAAAGTTCTTGCATTAATGTAGAGTATTATTCACATATAAGAATTCCATTTAAACCCCATTAACGTTATGACATAAATCCAAACAAACTAGAAAATGCACAGTTAAGGTGGAAAAGTGACATATGTCTTTCAGTCTCTTAGCAGAAACAGAATAAGAAACCTATTAGAGTGTCACCCAGTTGGGGCAAGGTAAAGAAGCACATATGTTACCTTCCTGCCTTTTAACAGTTCATTACATCACATCTGGGATTGCTTTGTTTTATTTTCCCTTGATGCCTGTATCCCAGTGTCAATGGTCCTGGAAAACAGTATGTATCTGTAAATATTTCCAAACAATACCCATTGTGAGGAACAAAAGAGGCAGCCTCCTGTAAAACAACAGTAAGTTAGGAAAAATAAAATCAGATTAGCATTTTGTATTTTTCTAGAGGTGTTTCTAGTGGATAGTCAAAAGCAATGACACATTTGACACTGCTTTGCAAGTGTCCTAATTAGTAGCACTGCTGTAACAGTCTGGAGGCACCTACTTCTGTTCTTGTATGCACCTCCTTCTGAATCTCTGACACCTCATAGTAATGAACTGCACAGCAAGGTCTTTCAAAAGAGTCTCTATAAAACCAGAGGTATGTTCCTGAAATATATGACACTCTGGGGACATGACTGAGCTGAGGGGATGGGTGAAGGCCACACTGCTTTTAGGATTACCCACTACATCTGATGAGTATGTGGAGTACAGAGACACTTCTGGGCCCCTATAGCAGGTGTTGCACATTGCTGCATAAGCAGGTAGAGCTCTCTACTTATTGTGTATAAATAAAATTTGACCCTGTTGCCTTGTAACTAAGAAAAGGTTGATTTGGTTTTTAGTTATATCACTTAAGCTGCACATGCTATAATTAGCAGTGGAATTTCAAGGAGAATGAGGTTCAGAGTATGTGCTTCTCAGTATGTTTGTTGTATAGACGAGTACTGCACAGTGGGCTGTTACTGGGAAGTATGGCTTTTATTCTTTTTCTCTGGAGTTGAATGAGACTTGATTGCAGTCTTCTTTCTTTTTGGTGATGATAAGAGTACAGAAACAAGCTGGTTCAGGCAGTGAAGCTGTTGTCTTGACTAGAATCCCAAGTTTGATTTGCATTAGCCATTCATAAGACAGACATACATATGCACACACACACAAGCACACATAAAGCTTTGAAAGCAGTTCCATCTGTTTTCTGGTAAGGCTGGGTCATAATTAACAAGAGTGGAGATATTTCTTGTTCTGCATTTGTGACCTGACATGTCTCCCTTTGTGTTGTCATAGAACACTTCTGTCCTAAACAGAACTGGTATTAATTGGGGACTTGGTAGAGAGGGGAGTGACAGTTTAGAGGGAAATTGTTGTTTTTCAAATTTATTTTCTTTCACTTTGCCTTGAAGAATTTATTTTTCCCTTCCTCTGTTCTAAGCAAACATGCTACAAATTATACTTTGAATAAAACACATCACAGACTTCCATGGAAACAGCAATCAGCATGAGGAAAGAGTGGAAAGTGGTCAAGGTGATGAGAATACCTTATGTAACGCCATCACAAGATACAAGCTGAACCCTAGAAAGTACAGAGGAAGCTGACATGACAGTACAAAGCTAAATGAGATCACAATGTTTGGGAGAGGGAGGAAGGGAGGGAGGGAAGGGATATATGTGCCCAAAGCCATTATTTCCTGCCAATTATCGAATCCTTGACAAATTACAAACACTCAGGATGTCTTTTGGATAGACCTTCAGGGAAGGTTGAGAGAACAGATTAAAGTGGGGATGTCCAGTGTTTTCCTGGACACTCTGCACTCAAGATTAATAAATATGTTGAATTAAACAAACATCTGCTGTGCATGTGAAGGATGACAGGTGCCTACGGGTATATACTATGCTGACATTTATTGGAGACACTCTTAGCTTATGTCTTTAGAGGCCTGTTTCAAACTATGTTGAACTGCTGCAAAAGTCAGGCCTTCTCTGGGCTGTCAAAAAATTGGGTTATATGGCAGACACTGAAAAACATGGAGATAAAGAATATGTACCTACCAACTCTCTGATCATGTATATTTTTGAGATGCCTTTCTTACAAAGCAATATATTTTTTTTGTCCTTATTATGGTATTCTTGCTCTCCTCAACATCCAGGTACTCAAGGACTCTATCTTTCCTTCTGTTGTTTTTAAATGTTTATTATTCCTACCCAGAGACTTGCCCAGAGCTCTGATGCCACAATTTGGTTGCCCACCAAGGAATCCTCCCAGCACTGCTCTTCTACCATTCGTGATCAATACGGGCAAGCTGGTGACAACAGGCAGGGAGAAGGCTGAGGTACTCAACAACATTTTGCCTCAATCTTTCAAAATCCAATCTGTTCTTCCACAGACTATACTGTGGAAGAAATCTACTTGTAATAGTAAGGATTCATCCATTCATCCATTCATGTACTCATGCTTTGCACACCAATAGAGTTGCAGATAAAGATATGTGAATAAGCTAAAACCCACTAGTTCTATGCCCACCCATACAATTTTATGAACACTAGGATGCCAAACTCTGCAAAAATACTGGTTTCCACGAAAAATAAACTGACATAGAAGTAATGGCTTAAAAACAGTTTATGTGAATAGAACAACTCTTTAAGTAATAGTCTTCACTCCATGATAAAAATGACGTGAAGTTGGAGGTCAACAAAAAAACGTGGGGGACTTTCTGGACCTCAGCAGACAGGGACAGAAAGCAGGGACAACACTGAGAGGACTCAGTGATATTCCTAATAGGTGGTGGTTAGACTCATAAAATGGGGATCTGGGGGAGGAAATTGGCCCAGGGAGCCTTGCTGGAGCTTACATTTTTGTAGCGAAGGCTTTGATGGCAGGTTTCGCCTTTAGGACTCTTCTTGTTTTGCAGCTTCCCAGCTGGGGTTGACACCATTGTTTATATGTCTGTGTGTTTCTGTCATATCATGTGTTTTCATGGTTCCACAAAGAATCCGAGTTCTGCTGAGTGCCCCCACTTCTACTGTCAAATCCTCAATTAATTAGCAGGTTTTTTTTTGAATGAGAATTTTCACAGGTAATTTTTTAAAGGATGCTTCTGGGCTTCTGAACAGGCCACTTACATTGCCTACTCTGCAGATACCCTCCTCAGAGAAACAGAAATAAGAATGAGTATGTTCAGAAAGATTTCTTTACCCTGAGAGATGATACTTTCATGTCAGGAATCATACAGGTTGCTTTTTTTCTGTGAGTTCCCAGGCCCCTTTTAGTCCTTGTCATAACTAGAAACGTACTTTAAGGACAGAAACCATCTCTGTGACTGCAGAGCCTGAAAACCAGAGTCTCTAGGAACCGTTCAAGGAACCACAACCCAGAAAGGATGAGAATCAGCTGTACCATATGCTGCAAGTCTCATTCCAGCTCTGAATAACAGCTGGTGAAATGCATAAGCTTCATGTACACTTACACAGACATTTGCTTTGTCTCTGATTCTTGATCAGGGTACCTGGCATTTGACACATGTCTGTTAGTGTGTGCATTCATACTACACAAGTTAACTCAGATAGACTGGGAAATGCCAAAGATCGAAAGATGTGAGACTTGCTTCTGACCAGAAAGCTTTTAGAATTTAGCTTCCTGCTGAGTAGTACTGATATGAAGAATCAATTGTGCTGACCGCTTTAGGGAAAAATATCTAATCACTGCCACACAACATTTCCCTCTTGGCTGAGGTGGAGTCTTTCTTGAAAAGGCTGAGGGAGAAAACAGGAGGGGGAGCAAGATATTAACAGTATAAAAACATTTTAAAGAGAAGAGAAAAAGCTTTTTAAAGAGAAGAGTTGTTTACTAGTCATGGTGAGTACTGCAATACTTTCCTCCGATCTTTGCAACTCTTTTGTAGCACAGAAAAATTCAACTTCAAATCAGTCTCCACTAGATGGAAACCAGTTTTCTTGTAACGTCCTGTGTGCCTGTTCTCCAGTTTGTTAATATAAACAGATTTTTATCTTGCATCTTCTGTTTTGATCTTTAGGGTTCACTGTCAGCTGTTTACCTAGTGACTGCATATGAACAATGCAGCACAACATTCACGGTGGTCTTATAAGGGTTACAGTCAGAATGGCATGTGCATATCCCTCCTACCAACCCATTCAGTGTAGCTGGTGACCATGAGAATGTCCCAGGTGTTCTTGTAGTAAGATACTTTTATTACGCTATCTTTATCAGGTAATGTATTACAATAACATAGCTTTTTATGGAAGAGTTTGGAGTGTATACGACAGCAACAGAAAGAACAGAAATAGAAAAGATTGCTGTGGGATTCCAGAATTACTTAACTGCTGGAGCAGAAATGTAGAGTTGGCTCAGCCACTAGTGCAAAGTGACTTCAGTCAAGCAATGATGATTTGTGCCAGCTGAGGATTTCTTACTTCCTGGTAGCCCTTTATTTTGAGATTGTGCATTTACATATTTGGCTTTTATGTGTTTACTGAATCATATGTATGGGAGGATGTTTAAACTGGGCAAAGGAGAACAGAAATCTCTTGATAATGGCCATGGAAGGGTGCATCACAGAGGGTCACAGAGCGGTTTGCAGCTCTACTTGCTTTTTCTCACAGCATCCTTTTGCAATTTTTTGCCTTCTTGCTGATTTCTCTAGTTGAGCGGTAGGACTTTAAAGTTTATTTTAGGGCTGATTAAGTGCTAGCAACAGGAGTATTTGTGTGCTTGTGGAGTTTGAATGAATCTTGAGATTTGGTGAAGAATTATTATAACAACCATTAAGAAGAAGTACCATAAATAATATATTCAGTACAGTTCATGGGTCAGTTAAAAAAAAAAATTACTTTTTCATCAGTTGCTCTAGCTGCTGTTAGAAAGGTGTTAAGGTGGAAAAATAATCTGTCTAGCTGACCAGTGGTTTATGGTCAAATTTCTTTCTCATGTGGTATTTCAGTGCCACACAAATAACAGAGGTGTTGTCCACTAGTGCATATTGACTTCTACTAATGTCTTCTTTGCGTTTTGTTTCTGTCATTTTATATGGTCTCCCATTTAACACATAGGTCAAACTGCATAGTTATAACGGAGATTTTGGATAATTTTATATTATGATCTTAGAGATGTATATAAAGGCAAACTTGAAAAGCAGAGCCATTTTGACACTGAGGAATGGAGAGAGATTTTTTCTGGGGTATATTTGATAGTTTGATTTGAGCATGGATTTCTTCAGCATAGGGTATCCTACCTAATGACTCCAAACTGGTGCTGAAGTAAGTGGGATCAACTGCTTTCCTTGTGATAGGAAATACAATGGTGTTTAAAGAAGAACTTTTAATAAGGATACAGTTCAGGCCTCAGTGGATGCATAGATAAGAAGTAAGGTATGCTGAATTTTAAACTGTTCAGCCCTTCACATCAGGTCAGGTCAACTCAAGTTCCTATGCCTTTCAAAGGACCTTTGAGCCAGTGTTCACTGGCATGTTATAGTGGTATGGCTTTGATCCAAAACCTAATTTTTTTCTGTGATTTAAAACCAGTTTTAATTTTAATAACTTGCTCTTCTGATAAAAAGTTTAAAAAAAAAAAAAGTAATTCTTGCCTTTGGGGTTTTTGTGAAACTCAAAATTAGAAAAAAATCCTTCAGAAAATATTTCTGACTTTGGAAAAAATTTTGTTCATCTTCAGTTTAACTCACCGCTCATAGAACTATAAAGTTAAATCAGGAATGCTCTGGTCAGGTCATTTTTCGTGAACCCAGCCAGTGGGGAAAAAACTGCTTTCATCATTGAAATAAGAGTTAGATAGGTAGTGAAAGTATTTGTATTTTATGTTTGGATTCTCATAACACAGTATCAAACGGATAGACCTTATATCACTGATCAAAATTAAGCAAGGAATATATAATATCTTAACTTCCTAGCAGTCAGTTATGTGATTTCTTACAATCATGTCAGGTAATGTTACAGAAAACTGAGCTCTTGTGACTGTTCCAGATCTGTTTGATGTTACTGGGCAACCTGCCAAAGTCTCTTTTCTTTATGCCAAGATGGTAATTATTGACACTTCCTAGGGAAAGGGTTTCAAGGAACTCGCATCAATAGTTTTTCCACAACCAGAAACTGGAAATGCAACTAGAGCAAAGGGATCCTGAAACCCTTGTAGATTATATTCCTGGACTAAGAAAGTTAACCTGAGGCAGACAAAATGACCGTAACATGTTGATGCCTGGAGTGGAATCCAGGCAGAACAACTTGATAAGAATACATCTGGTGAGGAGTGGGTGTGGGTGAGAAAACTTTGTGTGTAATATGTTGTCTTTTAGGATGGAAAGAGTACTACAGACTGAAATGAATGTGCAGGAAGGAGCTGAGGGGCTTGGGTCTACATCTCAGGAGTCAGTCACAGAGCTGGGGAGAGTTGGCACCATGCACAGCGACGCTGTAGTCATCACTGTGCTCTCCAGGTTCTGTACCACATCTCTCTGTTTGTGGCATTTGACAGCTTTACTTGGATTTTCCTCACAGTCTCAGGAGCCAAACTGGTTTGTTTTTATGGATGAGATTTTTAGAGTGAAGGAGGGATGTCTCATGAAGTGATCAGAGTTTAGACCTGGCTGTGAAGTTTCAGGTCATAATCACCCCTTTCAAATGTGAAGTTTAGCACTAGCACCAGCTGTTACCGCCTGCATACATATGTGTTTCACTGCTGAGACCAACAGCTTCACAGTAGAGTGAGAATTTTATGTTGATTACTGTTAAGAGTTCATACTTGGCCTGCCTTGCACTACAGTGATCATGATTTCTCTCCTGCACTGTTATTGGAATACTTGAGATACTTTCATGTGGTTATCACATCCTGCCCCCTGCTCACCGCTTTGTCAAGATCCATGTGCTTACTAAGACACTTCACTCTTGTTAATCTTTCCTCATGTATTCTAAAGTGTGTCACTTGCAATATTAGCAAGTAATTCCATAAAAAGTAGAAGTTACAAAGTTCAAATTCCAACTGATTTTTGTTTCGCACTTGTATCTGCTGGTTTCTATTAAAAATTGAACTCGTATTTCAGTCTCTTTCTTGGTTAGGACTTCAAGATCTCTCCCAACTTGCCTGCCAAGTCCTGAAGACATTTATGTAATTTTCAGATTTTTTCAAAGTTACTCAGTATGTTTTAAAAGTTACTGGTGAAGGGAAACAGACTGACAGACAGGCGGGAGGCAGAAGCTAGTCAGTGCATTGTGTAAGTCTCATTTGTTTAAGAAATCCATAAAAAGCTACAAGGAAGAATTCATATTGTAAGTGTTGCATAGTTAGATTTGTATGAGGGCTGTTACATTCTCTGTCTCTGTGTAAAACATTTCGAGTTTTGCCATACGTTCGAATTCACTGAAGCTCTAACATTCTAAGACTGTTTAGCTCAAAACTCAGACCAGGGAATGAGAAAGGCTTAAATTAAATAATTCATAACTCCAAGTTTTAGGACATGCTGATGTTGGTGATAATTTAGGCCAGAAAATGCACCTTGACCTGTGGCAGCTCTGGAGCTGGCTCCCACACAGCTCAGCTGTCTGCTCAGTGTGGTGGGGAAGGTCACCCAGTCCCTCAAGCCAAGACTTCCCCATGCTTCAGCTCGAGCCTGCCTCTGCCTTGCACATCAGCTGCTCTGCTTGTATGCTGTCAACAGGGGTTTGTATTAGCAGCACAGGGTAGTCGAGCCTTTACTGCTTTATGAGCTAGGTCAGCTACACTTGAGCTTCAATCTGCCATCCCCTGCCCTCCATTAAGTTCGCTGCCTGGAGCTTAAAGCACGGTTTAATCTCTGATAGAAACTTATGGGAGTCTGCTCAGGGGCAACTCTCAAGCTATACCTCAAGCTAATACGACAATCCCCACAAGACAGTGGGGCTTTCTTAAGGAAGAGACCAGATGCCAAGAATGTATCTATGCAGCCTTCAGCTGCATGTGTCCATGCAGCTCCTCATGGTGCCATAGTAGGAGGCTGGAAAATTCATAGGGCCAGCAAAGGGATGTCTGTGATGGGAGGAAAATGCTGAAAATTACTGAAAGGGACCATGTGTGCTTTTATTGGAGTGTAATGAATGACTGTGTAGTTATCATTCTTATCACTACTGTATTACTGTACTTCAAAAGCTCCCTCACAAGTTCTGTGAAAAACTCTTAAGAAAGTAGGCAAGAGGGAAAGAAAGGCGGTGGTGCTGTCACTCCGGAAATGATGCCCAAGGGGACAAAACCTCTGATTGCCGTAGCGCATGTCTAGGATGAGACTGAGCCTGGAGGTCAACTTGACTGACTGCTAGGCTGGCCTGTGGTCCAGGCTGAAGAGCCAGCAGTGTCCTCAGTGAGGAGGCAGTACAGAAGAGCTCCTTAAACCAGCTCTCAGCTGTTAGTTGCCATTGCTTACTCCCCTTTGTTCAATGTCACATCTAGTAGGCTGGTTTAGGTCTCAGGTGATGCTCTAACTAACCTGTTTGACTTTGCAACATATTGAGGGTTAGTACCCAGTTTATTAAAATAGAGAAACTATTTCAGAAGGTGCTTTCTGCTCAGCTCTCAGTCTGCCTCGAGCAGCTTGCTTGTCCCACGACGGGGCCTCAGCTTCTCTCTGCTTTCCTGGGAGCTCCTGGGGCTGCAGCCTTGGAGACAGGGTGCTGCCTTCTTGCAGGAGTTTTGGTGTGATGGGCAACTAGTTACTATGCAAGCTCAGACCAAGGTGGCACAGGACAGGCCTCACTCCTCCCTCCTTTTGATGTTTTCTTCCTCCTTTAAAATGCACTACTCTGGTTTTCCAAGCACAGAGTAGCAAAATATTTCTGCTCTTAAGTCAGTCTTTTTTGGACTCCTGACTTTGCACTGAGTTTAGTGGCAAGTGCATAGCCTCACAATGAGACAGAAGCCTCAATATTTTGTTACCTGCTCTACTTTACATTGCCACGCTCTTCTTCTTAAAGTAATTAAAATTGCACATTAAATGAACAAATTACAAAAAGGTGCTAACCAGCTATATTTCAAAAAAGTTGAAAGAAAATTGGTGCTGTCTAAATGGTTTGGAATAGTCAGACCTATTCTATTATACATCTGTAACAGCAGGACATAACAAAAGTAAAGATTTAAGGCAATTTTGACACCTTAAAGCAGAACTGTTAGGACTGCATAGACTTTCAAATCTAAAGAGGATTCAGCTTGCTCACTTACTGCCTTCCACATCTTCAAAGGACTGTGGTTCTTTTTTAATCTTTCCACTTTGCTGTGAAGCCATAGGAAGTTATTGACTTTACAGGCAGTTTTAGTACACAACCAAGCAAGGAAAAAATGCTGGTGTACTCTGAGGCTGTGAGTTCAAATTCTCATTTCTTCACATCACTCCCCTCTCTGGGCTGAGGCAGAATTTTAAAGTGCAGAACAAATGGTGAGCTGTTGTACAAGGCTTTGTTTTTTGACCCCCTCGCTGAGCCAAAATTCTCTGAAGACTTTCTGGGAGGTTTTTGCTACCCAATAGCTCTTCCAAATGTAGTTGGAATATGCTTCCCACAATGGTGTTGCTGAATTAGATATAGTTTGGACTTTGGATCTGAGCAGAATGACATTGCTTTACTTGGAACAGCTCTGCAGAAAGCAGAGGCTGGAGGGCTTCCAAGGAGCACGTTTGCTTGCTGGTCAGTGTCTGGATAGAGTACTGCTTGCTTTTCCTGCTAAGTATAAAAGCACTTAAATCTCCCTTTGCTTAATGACAGAAAGTGCTAGAAGAACTGATGCTTAAGTCACCAACCAGCTTGGCAAAGCTGGAAGATGAGCTGGGAATATGTGTTTGTACAGGTATTCTCTGGGCTGCAGAAGTCCATACCTCACCCCAGTTTCATTGGTGTGAAGAGCTCATGTTCTGCAGGCCATCAGAAAGAGCCAAAAGATAAGTAGGAACAGAAAACTGAGAAGCCAGAAAAGGAACTGCTGGGACTGTGGCCCCAAGGGGGTGCTTCTAGAGGCCCTTCTGCCTAAAGGGCAGTGACTAGGCTGGAAAATTTGCCCTCCCCCATGTGATCTCCAGTGTGCAGAGGGAAGGAGGAGTTTTTGTCTACTCCTCAGGATTATATCTATGTGAAACAAGCTGTCACCAATGCTCTTTTCTCAGAAACCCTAAATATTAGCAAAGAGCCTGGGATAATATAAAAAAAAATTTACATTATAAAATAATGTAAAATAAGTGTGATGAAGAGACTTGAAAATCCGAAACCAAACTACGTAAAGATCAGGAATTCGATTTTGAATCCTGATCCTGATGCCGCTTTGGCAATACATCAAATCAGGCTGCCTGTGTCCTGCAGCTCCTTGGGTAGCATTGGACTAACTTTCCTCTCAATACATGGTCTTATTTTCGCGAACTGTGTGAGATAGCACAGGCTATCCAGAGGAGGAGTTCACCTGGACATTTTGTTTCCTCACTCTTGTATTTGTTTATATATGTTCTTGGCTCCTGAATGGCTTCTTCCTGTAAGACCTAGAAACAATTTCTAAAGGGATGGAATTGTTGCCTTACAAAGGAAGATTTTGGTGAAGATTAAATAACAAGATTTAAAGATTCATTAATTTAATTTAAAGACATAATAATGTCCTATAAATATAACAATGATCACAGTTATGAATATTCTCATTTTGGAACATCTAATGTGAAATCTTTAGAAGAAGCTTGATTTTATAGATGGCTAGGAGCTCTTGTAAAATTTATGCAGTGAGAAGCAGAAGAATGAAAATATTTTAAAGCTTCTTGTTATTTAGAATGTCTTGAACCATAGCTTTGAAGTATCTATGAATGATGTACTGGTTAACTGAGAAGTAAAGCTACTACCTCATCTATGTCTTATTCAACGTTTGTCATCTATGTTTAGAGGTGAGCACAAACAACATTAATTACATTTCCAAATGGTTCTAAATTTGGAAGACTTTCGTATGCTAGTTTAAAGTAATGTGAACGTAGAACTGAAAGCCTGTCTAAACATGTTCAAGGGATAAAAGTGTTAGTATATACCTGAGAAAATGCATTGGTTAGTGTAGGAGAAAAATCATCATGAAATCAAAGAATGTCTTTCCTTCTAATGGAAAGGAGGTACTTGGAAAGCATAGTTACTAACAGAATCTACTGTGGTAGCTCTATTTCTATGGCCTGAAATTATACTCTGTCTTTAAAAATTGAGAGAGCCCTAACCCTGTAACAAGAAGATGGAGCTACTTTCCTGCTATCTTCGCTGCAGTGGTGAGGATTTGAGAAGAATGTTTGATACAAGTTGAACTGAATAAGAGGACTTGTTGTTCTCTCAACAATCTTGTTATTTCTCTTACAATCTTGTTATTTGGGATTTGGTGACATACCACAAAAAACTCAGAAGAAGGAGCTCAGTTAGATCTGTTTTCCCTTTTGTAATTTTTCACCTGTTAAATGTGTGAGCCTCAAAATAATGAATTCACAAGGAGGATCTGACTAAGATAGGATAGTGCTCAGCACTGTGAAGTTCCTGAGATTACATCTAGTAAGCTGCAAATTAAACAGTTTACCATATGAGATGGTAATCAAAAATATTGTGCTAAATGCCACCAAGATGCATGCAATCTCAGTCTGAACAGAGTGGAGAGCTGTTCAGCTGTGCTATTGACACCACAATGTATGACAGGGAGCACACGTGTGAAAGCTATTGAGCATTGCTAAGCAGAGGTGAGACTATAACCTCTTTTTCCCCACAGCAAATACTTGTTTGTTGACTTGTATTTCCATAGTTTTCTTATAGCCTGGGACGTGATTTCATCCAGCTTACTGATCCTCTGGATGATGTCTTCAAGTATCTGGGTTTTCTGGAATCCAATTGTCTGAAAAATTATATCACATTTCCCCCTTCTTTGGAGGCAACAGAAGGTGGGAGTCTAATACAATATGCTCATGTTTGGATTTCTGGTAATTCCATTTAGGATGTCAAAACTTTATCAGTCTTTGCCATCCTGTGAAGAAAGGACACCAGCTGTGTTCTTCTGCCCCTGTTCTCTGCTAGTCTTACATCCTTGAAACTAGCAATCTACTTACTTGCAACCCTACTATCGTTCTTCTGCACAACCCACTCCGGCATTTCTTACTAGAATTCTAGTTCATGTCTTTAACTGTTCAGAGACAGACATGGGGAGAATTCATTTAGTTCAGCTGAGGCATAAGCAACTTCCTCTCTGACAGCCATTACACTGTCATGACCTGTCCTGTGTGTGTAACACTGATCTATTCACAGTATTCATATTGGCATGCTGGGCAGGTTTCTATGCTAAATCATCTTTCTTCACTGGTCTCTGCTTATACTGCAGCAAATAAAAGGCTTAGATTAGTGCAACGAGCAAAAGGGTCGCTTTATATCCTACCTTCTCACTGTAATTTTCTGAGTGAATTAAATGGATGAACTAGCAAAGCTGGCCCTGGGACTGACACTTACTGTGGGGAAGCGATCCCACAGAGGGAATCTTATTCTGCCAAATTGTTCCATGTTTTGTGATATTGACTAAGTGAGGTCATTGAAATAACTTCCATTAGTGACTATAAGCAATGTTTGAACATAAGGCACCAGAGGTAAAAGATTACCTAAGCCAGCAGTAAGCCTGACAGCAGCCTGGCCAAAACCCTCTCAGTACAGCGGGTAGGAAGATCCTTGGCAAGATACAGGCTGGGTTATCATGGTGGGAGCGAAGCACCTGTTGGCACAAGCCTTGGCTGGGGACCCTGGCCTGCAACAGCTGCGCAAGCAGGGAGCGGCAAGTCAGTCCCTCCACTGAGCAGCTTACAAGGATAAGCAAAGAAACAACAGATGGGGACAGGCAGATGGAGGAACACCAGGAAACATAGAAAATATTAGTCAGCATCATAGGCAGTGACCTCAGCATACCAGAAGTCTAAATGTTGTCAAATCTTTTGTAGGCTACACAGAAAAGGAGGGCTTTCAAGAGAAATTTAAAGTAAGGTAACAAACCATTTAGTAGTTATTTACAGAGAGTGGCTCCTGAGCATTTGGGACTGTGGAAAGCAAGGAATGCAGGGATTTGAAAATTCAGTCTGAGAACCATGCAAACAGACAAGGAGAGACTGTTATGTGTAGGAGTCTTTTAAGAGACTCACTCTTTGTGCAGAGAAGTTAGAAGAGTGGAGGATAATCTGTGAAGAACCTTCCTCTAAAAATGAAAGAAATGACCTTAAAAAAGTAGCAGTTTGGATATGTAGGAGTGAAGAAAGGGCTGTGCGTGAGGGCTCTTTTGAAATGCTGCAAGAGAAGGAAGAGGAAAAGAAAGAAGGAAAGGAAAGGAAGGGAAGATGTCATATGACCTATAGGTGAGAAAACAGAGGTCATGGGGGGCTGCTGCCTGGACAGGCAGCAGGTGCCACCTGAACAGCCTAGTGTTTCCTCTGGCACAACTGATTCAGATCATGAAGTTGCTCTGTTGCTTTAATGACAATGGAAAGCAGGGAAGATGATTGCCTCGTAGCTATATACAACCCAGTCAGAGTTAATGTCCTGTCCAAATGAAAGGGAGAGAAAAAGAGCTCAGAGACACTCTCACAATTGGCAGTTTTCCCTACTGGCTGAAAAAGAATTGGAAGCCCTAGAAAAAGTGAGTGACACTGTGCATTTCTGAGGTACTGGTGGATGATGTTGAAAGAGACCCACAAATAATAGAGAGCAGAAGTCTGGGGAATCTTGGTTGAAGAATGAAAACTGAAGTAGCTAGTAGAAACATAGAGGAAGAAGTGTAAAATTAACTCATTAGCAGACCTGTTCGAAGGAGGAAGAGTGGGAAAAGATTACCAGCTAGAAATGAAAGAAGGGAGGATCTCAGCAAGGATTGAAGTAGGAAAGTGTGTTGGCAGGACCAACAATTTATACACAGAGACAACCCTGTCTATGTGAGAGCCATACTCTGGAGGTAGATATGTGGAAGGCAAGACAGAGATGAACTCTGGAGACAGCAGTGGCTGGGAGAGAGGTGAAAGAGTAGCAACAGATGTGAGATGAGGGATGACAGAACAGCAAAAAATAGCAGTGGTGGTATGTGAGAGTGAGGATGTTTATGTGGGCAGGCAATTAAACCAGTGCCTCTTTTGGTTCAGTTTCAGTTTGGATCCAGTGGCAAGCGAAACCATTGTAATTTGGCATTGTTTGAGCTCAATAACATTTCAAAATAGTTATGTAGGCTCAGCTCCTATTCAAGAAAAATGAAATATTCAAAACAATTTGTTTCTGGTTTTATTTGAGTTTCCAGGAAGTAAAATCAATATGTTGCTCCAAGAAGCTGATGTTAAAGAAAGGTGGTGATAATATAAATGGGGAAATGGAGGCAATGGAGGGAGATGATAAAAATGGAAGGCAGAGGAGGAGAAGGCTGAGGTCATATCCAAGACTGGAAATAAATAGATTGCGTTAATATAGAAGCAAGACAAAAAAGCCTTTGAAGTAATCTTGGGAAAACCTAAAATAAATAACATTTGGAAAAAATCCCATTCACAAAGTGTGCAAGTGATGTACCCACCTTTTATGCAGCCAAGCAAAATGCAAAACAATGAAGGTGAAAATCAAGTGGGAGAAAAAAAAAAGAAAAGCAGCTCATGGAAGAATTGTTAAATAGAAGAGCACAAAAAAGAAAAAAAAACAAATGTCATCACAGATAAAGTCTCTAAGGTAAAAGTGGCAGAGTTGCTCGTTCAAGCAAGTGCAGGCTCTTATTTTTACATATTTTGTAATTTAATATTACCTAATGATGTCTCAAACTCAAAACAATTCAGGTTAATCCTTTGAAGACTGCATTAATATAGTATATACATACATTCTCCCAAGCATTCATTTGGCAGTGAGCCTAGAAAATGCTGGTGTTCTGCGAACGCTCACATGTAGCAGTGTGCTGCCAAAATTTCAACAAGATGGTCTGTCACAAATGTGCCATTGAATTGATGACACACCTAGCTGGCAGGCAGGATTGGTTGGAAAAAGAGAATTTCTTTTCAGCAGGGGATTCTGGAAAAAGAAAAAAAAAAAAAAAAAAAAAGAGAAAAAACCTCAAACTCAACACGTTTTACTCTGTTTTTCTCACAATTTAAGCAAGAAAACAAATAAAATCTTGAGCTAAGAGCTAAAGTTTTTGGGGTTTTGAGCAATGAATTTTATTTCTACTCACAGCTTTTTATTAGTGTGGGTGTGAGTGATATTCCCATTTTCCTCTTGAAACATGTCATGAAGAAAAGTCAGATGCCACAGCCGGACATCTTAAATCTGGAAAACTGATAAGCTTTTGACATTTCAGATTTTTGACATGTTTCTGTTCTTTTTACACATTGTATTGAAAAAATTACTTAAGAATTTGGCCATCCAACTCAATTATGGCCACTAAACAAGCTCTGCAAGTCCTGTGTTTCAGTGTCAGGGTAGGGGACGGATGACAAAGACAAGAGAGGGCCAGCTCTTAGAAGGAGGACAGGACAGCTTGTGAGGAGTTCTTAAGTATTCTTTTCAATTTGAAATTTATGAAATTTGATTTTTTGGTATTTTGAGCCAGCAGCTAAGTTTGAGATATCAGAAATCTTCCTTAGACAAGACAGAGATTTATGAGTCTATCAGGATATTGACATACATTAGGAAAAAGAATGCTTTGAATCATTAGTTTGACTGGGCTATCATAGTGGAATCAAAGCTTCTTCTCTCCTACTGACTTCAAAAACACAAGGAAACAGTGTACTTTCTTATTTCCCTTGCTTTGTTTACTTCCTTAATTTGTTCAAAAATTTTGCATGCCCAAAAGGCACCTGCATGCCCTTGGTGCAAGGCAGACATTTGTCAGTTTGTCCTGCAGAAAAGGAAGGAAGTGTCCAAAAAAGTTACCCGGGATAGGGACCTTAGGAGAGTAGCCAAATGATTGTACACAGGTCTGGCCTGGTGACTCCAAAGGCAACACCACGGCTGAGAGAATTGGTGGACAACTCTCTCTGGCAAATCAGAGGTGGGGAGCTAATGGGTTAGAGTCTGCATTTTTGGAACACTTGTAAAGAGCTGTGTTCAACCTCCAAACTGAAGCCTTAACACTTCTGAAGGGGAATGTAAATACTTTCAGGAGACTCTGTAGAGCTTAGTGGATTCAAGACTGAGAGGCTATTCATATTTT
>VXAV01002866.1:18240-28739 GCA_013399715.1 Alectura lathami | reverse complement strand
ACTGTTCTCTGGACTCACATTAACAGATCCATGTCTTTCTTGTGTTGGGGTTGTCAATATTCCAGGCAGAGTCTGAAAAGGGCAAAGTAGACGGAGAGAATCACATCCGTCACCCTGCTGGCCATGTTTCTTTTGATGCAGCCCAGGCCAGAGTTGGCTTTCTGGGCTGCAAACATGCATGGCCAGCAAAGTCCAATTTATCATCCATCTTGCAGGTCCTTCTCCACAGGGCTGCTCTCCATCCATACATCCCCCAGTCTGTACTATTTGGTATTGCCCTGACCCAGGTACAGCAGCTTGCACTTGGCCTTGGTGAACTTCAGGAGGTTCATGTGGACCCGCTTTTCAAGCCTGTCCAGGTCCCTTTGGATGGCGTCTATTCCTTCTATCATATCAACTGCACCACTCGTCTTGCTGTCATCTGCAAACTTGCTGAGTATGCACTCGATCCCACTGTCTACATAATTCATAGAGGTAATAAATGGTACTGGTCCCATATGGATCTCTGAGGGACACCACTCATCACTGATCCCCATCAGGACATTAAGCCATTGACTGCAACTCTCTGGATTGGCCATCCAGCCAATTCCTTATCTATTGAACAGCCCATCCATCAAACCCATCTCTGTCCAATTTAGAAAAATGGATGTTGCATGGGACTTTGTCAAAGGCATTATAGAAATCCAGATAGATGACATCAGCTTCTCTCACCCACTGATGTTGTAACTCTATCATACAAGGCTAATGGATCAGTCAGGCAAAATTTGTCCTTGATGAAACCATGTTGGCTGTCTTGAATCACCTCCTTGTCTTCCATATGCCTTAACATAACTTCAGGTAGGCTCTGTTCCATGATCATGCCAGGCACAGTGTTGAGTCTGTCTGGTCTTCCTTTTTAATATTTTTTTAAAATGGGGTGATATTTTCCTTTTGTAAGTCACTGGGGACTTCACCTGAGTGACATGACTTTTCAAATATGATGGCTAACATTTTGGAAACTTCATCTGCCAGTTCCCTCAGACATCTGGGATGCACTTAATTGGACCCCGTAGACTTCTGGATGCTCAGGTTCATCAGGTGGTCTTGAACCTGATCTTCACTTCTAGTGGAAAGGGTTTCACTCTCCCTGACCTTGCCTTGAGATTCAGGAAACTGAGAGACTTGAGAGATGTGGGAAGAGTGAATGCCAGTGAAGACTGAGGCAAAAAAATGGTTGATTACCTCAGCTTCCTCAGTATCTGCTGTCACTAGTTCTCCCATCTTGTTTACCACAAGGTGTACACTCTCATCACTCTTCCTCTGCTGGCTAATGTACTGATAGAATCCTTTATTGCTTTTCACATCTCTTGCCAAGTTCAGTACCATCTGTGTATTGGCTTTCCTGATCCCATTCCTGCACATCCAGGTGGCATCCCTGTACTCTTCTCTGGCCACATGTCCCTGCTTCCACTGACTATACATTTTCTTTTTACACTTCAGTTTGACCAGCAGAGCCTTACTCAGCCATGTTGCTTTCATGCATGTGGCAATTCATGTGACATCTTTAGCCTGTCACTCCTATTGGGAAGGATGTGAAGTTTCATGTGGGCCAATAGATTTTGAACAGAAGTGACAGTTTTCTTAATGCATTTAAAAGTACATTGTGGAATAATGAGCTTTATGAAACATGACACCCAGGAGAGGCTGGTGAATCTTAGAAAACACATTCTAATTCCTTCAGAGTTTACAGCATCTGAACTGCATTCTGTTATCTTAAAATGTATTTACATTTCTCCTTTACAGGAAGAATTCTGTCTAACTTTATAAACTCCTGTCTTTACCTCAAACCAAAAAACCACAAACTATCCTTGTTTATGACTTTAGTCCATTTATTGTTCTAGCCTTAGAGATTTAAGTTAAGACCAGCATCAGTAGAATAGCGTTGTATGCAAGATATGGCTGGAGACAGCAACTTTTCAATGTCAAATTCTGCTTCAAAGTGCTTAGAGTTCTCAGAGTACTTACCATGTTTTGGACTCTCTAGGTATCATCAGAGAAAATATCTGAATGTTTTCAGTCTTCTATGAAGCCTGTTGGTTTTACCTGAGTGTGTGGTTAAATCATAAAGAATGTCTTGAATGGCTTGTACCAAGGAAATCAGAAGGTAATAAGAGAGGCAGAAGGAAACATCTCTCAGGTTTTAGCTCTCAGTCTCCACCTCAGGAGATGTCTGTGCTACCTTTTTTNTAGGGTTGAAATTATACAACTATCTTTTGCTTTTCTCGAAACAGGGACAGATGGAAAATTATCTTGTAGAAATGGGGTTCAGTGATACAGAAGTGTAAATGCAGGAGTTTTTTCACCTCTGAAGACAAATGATCCAAGTCACGTTAGTGCAGGGCAATGTTACAGGCAAAAATGAGCCCATAATGGCAACATAAGCTCATGTGACACAGATTCTTATATAGGTTTATTGTCCGTTTTCTTACAATGGAGCATCAATAATATCCCAGATCTCAGCCATGACGCCGGTATTCATTCTACATATTTCTTGAGAATTTTTATTTCCAAAAGGACAGAAATTCATTTGCTTCAATATTTTCTTTCTCAATTACTTGAGGAATTTCCAGTTAAACTGAGGCATGTTCTTGCTTGTATTTTGTTCACTTACTGCAAAGGTTTATATAACGAAATGTTGCTACAATAACTCAAGAACTGGTGATTTTTAAGCTTTCAAATTTGCATAATTATAGAAAACAAAATTAAATGTCATTTCTATGAGCATTTCTCACAGGTAATTGATTATAAAATTATGTCATAAATGTACCATATAACTTCTTTTATCACAATTAAACAACTCAGTTTTAAATCCAAAAAAAGAGGGAAGATTTTGCTGTAAGTCTTCAATCATTTTTCCGATTTCAAATGAGTAGGGATTGGAATCTAACTGGACATTCTTTTATGTAAATGTAAGCATATGATTAATTTTTTTTTGGATCAGATTCAAAGTACACAGCACCTTCAGAGCTTGTAGCATTGCTGCAAAATCACAAACACTGCAGACATATAAGCTGAAAGGGAAAGTATATTTAAATTATTGAAAAAATGCAGAGTTTCTTTTATGCACACTGAATTCAAATACTTTACAAACAGCTGAGAGACTGTGTTATCCATTCAGTGATCTTGACTCTTCTCTTCCTCTGGTCTGTTCCAGGGGAGCTATGAAACGTTTGGCAAAGCGTTTTTAAGCCTAAAAGGGCAAAGGTGAAAGAAAGGTAAAGATGAAAGAAAAAAGGACTAATGGAGAGAAGAACTAAAAGAGAAACTGCACACGAAAATTCTAAGCCCTTTTTGTTTCTCAGAAACTTGTTTGAAATGATTGATCTGAAATGATGGTGAGGTGATCAAATTGAGAGATGCCACAGACATAATGTCTGTTTGTATTAAACATTACAAATATGCAGATAATCAGAAGAGAAACAGCCAAATTTCAGGGTTGAAAAGTGCTAGATAGTGCACATTCAAATGCTCCCAGACAGTGCTGGATTCACGATCATCACTCAGAAAATAGAGCAGGGAATCATTAGAGACAGCCCAGTAAAACATTAGTGTGATGTGATAGCTGGAAATGCAGATAAAACATTAGAGTAATACTGAAAATGTAAAAGCATTGTACACATCACAGGCATATTTTCAGCTGGGCTATTGCATTCATTTCTTGTCATCCCTTCTGAGAAAGGTAACAGAGGGGGCTTAGAGACATGAAATATAGGCAAAGCAAATTTACAAAAATATAACAAATGAACAGAAAAGACAAAAATACAACAGTGCTTTTAAAGGAACACAAATCTTTGAAACTGTACCATGCAGTGGTACTTTTGGGATTAAATGTGTAGTAAAAGAAAACTAAACTGCTAATCAGCCAGCTGACAATGGCAGCAGTTGCAAAACTGGAGCATCTGAATGACCAAATTCTTTGTCAAGAGGGAATATGAGGACTGTTAGCAGACCTCAGACATTGATGAAGCCTCTGCTTCTTCCTTTCAGAACAAAATGAAGGCAACAAAGAACTAGGGACCTCAACGGCAAATATAATTCACTTGCTGTTTTCCCCTATGTGCTCTGCAGTGTTTCACAGGAGACCATTCTCCTAAAATGCTGTAACATTCAGCTCGCTGGAGGCTGAGATACAACCAGAGCAAGACATGCCCTTTCTCCTTCTGACTGATGAAAATCTGATGAACATTCTCCATCAGGCTCCCACTATCCCTCCTCCCTTGAGTGCAGGTATTGGGAAAAGTAGGAACAGAAATATCCAACTATGATTATAGAGAATAGGAGAATTTTGTTTCCCTCCACTTACACTTGGACTCAATCCCACTCCAACTGATTGCAGTTATGTTCTTGCAAATGACTGAAATAGAAATAAATTCTGTCTGTTGAACAAAACTTTTCCATCAATGTGAAATTCTGTAATGACAGAAATTTACAGAATTGTATGGGAGTTTTACTAGCAGAAAATTTGACTCCAAATCTGTGAATTCTTTAGCCTGTTGTTTGTTTCTCTTTTTCTTTCCAATAGTAAAGGGCTGAAAAATTTGTATGTGTTATTTAGTCTCACATTTGGTAACTCATTCCCTTTCTGTATGGAAATTAATTGTAATGGTTTGTGCTCTTATTCAGCCACACAGCTAAAATACTAGAACTTGCTTAAGCATCTCCAAGCTCTTATAGGGGAGACAACATCTTCTCGAACACATAAATATTAATTCATGGGTAATACCAGATACTAATAAGAAACAGAGCTGAGGTGTGGAATTTTCCACAGCCCTTACTCCTGCCTGGAGTTACAGATTCTTACTCCAAGGGCCTGATGGATCAGTGCAGCTGGGAATATTTCAAAATTTCCATCATGAAATATGAAACTTCTGTATTTGAAAGATGTCTCCCAAGGATTCAAAACTGGTGACATGATAGCTAATCTCCCAAGAGTTAGGCCATGAAACAAATAGATTCTACCTAGCAGCTATTCAATCTTTATTAGGAATAATTGTTTAGAGGTGAAACGTTCTTTGAAAATTTTTCTTTGGAATTACTGATCTCTCTTACATTGCTTACCTTTAAAACATTCAAAAGCGTCAGATCCTGCCGGAAGAGAATAAAATAACTCAGTGCAAACTGGGACAAATATCAAAAAGAGGGAGGACTAAGATGTCTTTTTTTGTTTTGTTTTGTTTTGTTTTTTCCCCCTCTCTCTTTCCCTCTTCTGTCTCTGGGCATATGTTTGGCAAGATAAACTCAGTCTACCAACAACAAAGGTAGTCAAATGTCTCATGCACTAGCCGTAATGCACAGTTCTCAAAAATAAGTCTCTGGTAGAGGCTATTTTTGTTTACAGCCTGATTTTCTATGGCACAGCTATAGTATCATTTTGTCTCTAGGCTACTGCTTTATCACTAACACATTAATCCTACCAAATGTCTGTTATTTATTGCACCATGGAAACTCCAAGTAGAGAAAGTACATTGAGCACTTTTTGCCTTGTTTTTCCAAGCTCTTGACCCTGATAGCCTATGAGTTAGTTGAAATGATTGAAACTTACAGGTGAAGGGAATCAAGATTCTGAGCACCTCCTGAAGGCTGGCAGTGAGACAAACAACCTTTTACTTTCAGTTAAAATGCAACCTACTGTACAAGTTTTCTTATAAGATACTACATAAGAGACCACATAGAAAAGGTACAAGCCCATTTAACAAGATTCAAGTGTATAATTTTCTTCAAAACTGCTTAACTAGCCTCTGGATGAGGAGGGGAGACTTTTGCACCCTATTCCTAAAGAACCTGGCCATGGCATGGTCAGGCGAAGGGTAACAAAGTCACCAGAAAACAGGATGTGCCTCAGATGCCACACTTTGGGTTATAGTTTCTTCTGCCAGTCAGGTGTATGTGGGTGGGTATTTTGTCCACCTGTACTTCGTGTTTGCTATACCCCTCTGTTGTGAAGCTGAGGTCAAAGTGGATAGCACACATGCTGCTTGGCAGCTGCCTGCCCCCATGGGGATGCCCTTGTGTAGGTGCAATGCTGCCAGTGATGAAGCGAGCAGCTGTTCCCCCCCTCGAGACTCAGCCCTGTATATGAAATGGTACAGGCTGACAAAGAGAGCTGCTGTGGCTTGTTTTCCACAGTGACAAAAAGCCTGGGATTTATTTGGCACACACACAGGCACCTTCAGGTAAGAAGGTGCTTGAGGGAACAGCTGCAAGGCTGTCAGGAACCCCTTGCAGGCAAACTGAAGGATGGGTAAGTGTTTTCTCTGCTTGTGATGTTGCTTGCTCTCCTTTCTGAATCCTGCTAAATCTTCCTGTCTTATGAAGAATATTTTCCCTGGAGACCATAAAGACACTTCAGAAGAGAGTGCTTTCTCCCCCTCTTTTGAATGTGGTAGATTTCACTAAGGATGAAGAATTTTATGAAGACCTTCTCTCTTTTTGTATTCAAATTACACCTGTGTTGAACTGTGCACTATGGTAGCCATACACCCATACTCTGAATTTTGCTTTTGGGTAGGAAGCTTGGCTAGAATACTGTTTATTTGTCAAGTGGAATTGCTCCTTCCTTGCCCGGGGTTATGAGAAAACGTTTTTGTGTAAATGAGGAAACAAATGAATGGTTTCCATAGCCCTTAACTCACAGAATTCTAGTATTAGGTTTATCACAAACTTATAGGGAAAGTGGTATTTGCCAAATACCCCCTGTTAAAACATTGGCAGCACATCACAAATTCAGGAAGATACCAGATGTCCCACTTGGTGTAAAAACACAGTGAGTCTCAGAAATGTGGTTTGTTTCCAGCATGAGCTGTTAGATACTGAGACATTTAATTATTATTGTTGTTATATTTTTGATATCTTTTGATATATATTTTGGTCATGCTTTATTTTTTACTGAAGTATACCTTTAAATAATCAGAACAGTGTGAAGCCTGAAACTGTGGTTATCTTCCTTTGCTGGTGATCTTTCCCTTTAAAAACAACACATACAGATTTTTGGGCACTTCTAGAAGGTACTGATGTGCCTTGCACTTCTGGGAAGTGGGGTTCCCATTCATGTGTTCAGTCTGAAAGGCAGATATGAATTCCGACCCTTGCTTGGAATGCAATTAAATTTTCCACAGGTACACCTTCGTATTACTCCTGCATAGGAAAACACATGTTTTGGTAAAACTGATCATGTAACGTCCAAGTGGTTGATGCCTGCTGACCAGGGCACTGGGTATGAAGCCAAGGATGAAAGAAGTACAGCTATGCTCTTAGTGATTCCTTAATCGGTTACTGCCTGTTGAGGTGGTTGTAACCTATGTAAGCTTGAGCAATCTGAAGACTGACAGGTTTTTTGGAGATCAAGGTGATGTTATTCTACCATTGACTCTTTGATCAGGGTCTGATACTACCGAACTTCAACCTGACCCAGGGGAATATGCAAACATTTCACTACAGAACCTGAGTGGTCAGGAAAACAGATCTTGCAAATTGGTGTGTATGTCTGTAACTGTTCTGAGAATATAAAAGTGTATATACCATGTAAAATATAGATTTGGGGACTTGATGCTTGAAGTGCTATAAAATCACACCAAATTAGGAAGTATTTTGAAGTGGGCTGATATAAGATACATAATGGCACAAATCTGGCTGGGTAACTCTGGACAAAATAATTTCCTCATAATAATAATAAAACAAAAAGAGATCAGAAGAAGAAAAATCTTATCCGTTTGTCCTGAAATAATCTGTTATAGATTTTATTTTTCCTCTTCTTTTCAGTTGATAGTGCAAGCTAGGTAGCTGGGAGCTAGTATTAGGATACTGCCTAGCTAAGCCATCCTGCCTGTGAATGTGCTTGTTCTATTAATGTGGCTTCAATGAATAGAGAACCAAACACCTGCAGCTTTAAGGGACTTTGTTTTCCTTTGGAGAAGGGAAAAGGGACTCTGGTAATGACAGTAACGTGATTTTTTACTGAATTTTTCTTCTTACACTAATATTTTAAATGTTTTATGTCTGGCTTTTGAAAGGAGTTCCACATCATGCAGAAAGCATACGAAAACTGCACAGAAAGTTATTTGCAGATTTTTCATTTTTTCCTTTTTTTTTTTTTTTTTTCCCGTAGCTCCAGTACTTCCAGACCTCTCTTTGGAAAAGTCTCAGATGTTTTTGTGTGGTGCAATGGTCACACCCAGTGGCCAGTCGGGTTAATCACATATGTGTATTCCCTATGGATATCTGAGGCAGTTTGTTCCGGGAATTGCCTCTTATATTCTGTGACAGCTTTGAATCTAACTAGATCGCAGGAAAGCAATGTATGTCCACCTTCATCTTCTGGTTCATTCCCAAAAGTCCCTGACTGATCAAAAAGAAGGTCCAGACCATTCATGAAATGAATAGCAAAAAGAAGATGAAACCCCCATGGAGTCTGACATTCTTGAAATTAGGACCTTTGACTATAATGAGATGGTGTTTTAAAAGAATGACTCAAGGAAGAGAGAAACAAAAAACCTGCACTTTTTCTTATTCAGCTTCCTTTTAACTGTAGATAGCCTGATGCATTTGACCACAGGTCTGATTCTTCTTTTTTGGTATTTTCAAGGTAATTTGAAAAAAGAAAGAACATTATTCTTCCTTACTATAAATGAAAAATATACCTAGGTATGATGGATAAATCAAAAGAGGTGCATACACAGCTTCTTCCCCTCCCAGCCTAACTGTGGCGTCGTTTATTAGCATCACAACCACACTAATTCTTTCTTTCTCTCAGTGTAGACCGTTTTGTCAAGGTCCCTGTTTTCAGTTAGTGTCAGGAAATGACACAAGAGTGGGAATACTACAAGCACGTTCCATGGAGGTTGCATTGCAGTCACCAATTTTGGGGTGCAGGATGGGAGACCCAAGCTTCAGTGAGGAAAGGGAGGGACTGCTTTTTGTATAAACCCTTCCTTTAATGCTCCCAAGGACACAGATATTAGTCCCCTGCTCTACATCACATGTGACAGTGGTTGCCTCTAAAGGCCTGGAAGGCACAGTAAGATTAATTCATCTATTCAACAGCCAAATAGCTAAATCTGCCTTACGTAACTTTGTTGTTACTCCCCGAGTTTTTGTGAAACATTGCCTCAGAAACATACGTAAGTGGATTCTTCTTTTCTTTTTTAGCCTTCTACCAGTTCCCCTACCTTCTTTGGAAGAATCAATACTTGTCGATGTCTACACATTTACAGCATTTGCTATACATTTTTACTTGCTTTTTTTCTTTCTTTCTTTCTTTTTTTTTTTTTTTTTCCCCCAGGAACTGGAGAAGTTGCTCCACTCTAACATAAAAAGCTCTGCTCCATCTTCAGTGCCGTTGACTGGTGCTGGCACCATCATGAATATCGGGTCAGGGCTTTTAACTTTTTCTACTGAGAAGCCCTATACATTTCCTGGTCAAGATGCAGACTTTGGGTACTGAATTTAAATGTGCTGACAGTCTTCCTGTTTTACTCACTTCTCCCTTACAGACCTTTCACATATAGCCCGTGGTCTTCCAGGATTCTCCAGGCCACACGTTAGACTAAGCAGAGAAGTCATTCAGGACAGATATTTTTTAAACAACCTTAAATTCCTTTTCCTTGATGAAAATTTCTTCTGTGTATAGTTCACCGAAATAATCCCAGCATGTGACACTGTGGACATTCTGTGACTCCACAAATTCTCATTTCAACTAAGACAATCAATGTAGAGTCAACATATGATGAATTCTGGGCTCTCTACAGTGAGCTGTTTTTTTTTTTTTTTTTTTCCAGGATTCTCCCCCAGAAGCCCATGCACCAAAATATAGTGGTTTTCATTCTAGGTTTTCTTGCACCCCACAGCCTGGAGATGCAGGAGATTCAGTGCAGAAGCTCGTGCTTTTCATTTTTGCTTTGCAGGTCACATTAAAATGAAAACTTCCACACTGGATCAAGCTTGACAAAAAAAGAACAGTTATACCTTAAGAAAAGTTGGCCTACTTTTTGTCTCAGTTCTCTTGTTGCATGTTTGAAGATGTAGGTGATCTAAAGGGACTCTGTCAGGTCCTCTTTGCCCCCAGATTCAGATTACGTTTAAGAGTAAACAAAAAATTAAAAGAAAAAACTAAATTTAGTGAAAGTTTTTGTGATTGAATAAAAATAAGAAAAGTTAAGTAGAAGTACTTCAGATGCTTTTCTTTTCCTGTGCTGCAAAATAGTGCTGGTGCATAGGAATTTTATAGGAAACCTTCATATAAACAGAATGAAACCATCAATGCTGCTTTCTGTGACTAAACTGAGGGGAATTTCAGAAGTGTTTCCCTGCTTCTACAGTGTTGATGTAATCCCATTTAAAGCTCCAGTTGATAAGTAGGTCTATTTACATGAAGAGCCAATTCTCTTATTAAATTATTAATAAGCATTTGTGAAAAGTGAAATGTTTTGTAAACCTCTCGTTATTTTCAATGACTTCATGTAGGT